>JAEANM010016599.1:0-13220 GCA_017656035.1 Myanophis thanlyinensis
AAATAGATAGGATGTGGGTGTGGGTGTGGGTATACATATGGGTATTGATATAGATGTGGAGAAAGAGAGAGAAAGATAGTCAGTAAACTGTATTATTTCGGTTCATAGTGCATTCAATATGACAACTCTGTAACTATTTCTTCAGCTCATCTAAAAGAATAATTCCCCTATACAGGGAGGGAAAAATACCAGAATATTTCATGTAAGATTACATTTCTCTTTCCATGTCAGCAGCGATAAGCAAAGCCAAATAAGCTGAACAGAGAAATGATCCTTCAAAGTGGAAAGAAAAGATTCTTGACATTTTAACAATAACAAGTTGTTAATACAATTCACTCTGCCTGAGCACAGTTACAGTGCACTCAATAGAAGTGCAGCATATATTTTGTGTTTTGCTTTGCATTAAATATATATCTGTCATATCAAATCGAAGGCTAGTGATAGCACATTCTGTGAATCTATGTTTCTAGCAAGGAAGAATTAATTCAAAACATCCTTTCACAAATGACAAGCTTCAGATGAAATAAATGAATGTTACATGTAAGAACATTAAAGTCTGAATCTAACTATTTGGGAATAAGTTATGAAACTACTAGAAACAACCACTGCATCCAGGCTGCTCAAAATGTAAGTATGACCTGGAAAGGGCAGGACTTTATGGATCCTTCCCCCAGCAATAATAAGGGCTTATAACCATTACAGTTTTCACCTGTATTTGAAATATGAATTTTTACCAGGTTTCTTATAAAGTATAGCAACTTTACTAGAATCTCTCTAAATGTGAAGGGTATCTTGTTTTACTACCAAAGGAAGTATTTACAGGGAAATCCATGAATTAAAAAAAAAAAAGCATGTTGCCTTTAAATATGTGGCTGGCAAATTGTAAGGCATGGCTGTTTGATGCTGAAATTAGCAAATCCTTGTGTGTGTAATGGAATATGGAATCTTTCATTTTCCTAAACTTTATTAGCAACAAATATTTGTCTATCATCCATGAAGTCTTATCAAATTGCCCTATTGCTAAGAGCTAAGCATTGCTTCAGTTTTATACAAAGGAAACAGACTTCAGGAATACAAGAACAAAATTATGGCACATGAATACAGAGAAGCTGCTTCAGTGTATGTACATCATTATTATTTAAAAGGGACTTGTTTTTATCATGTTAAAGCAATCATCCAACACAAAATAAAACTTCTTTTAATGTGCCATTAAAATAATCCAAAGTTTTAAGATCCATTGGTAATTTGAATGGAAGGTCCATAAGTAATTGGGAATGAAAGTGAATTTATGTGTCCCATGAAGGATCATGTTGCAGGATCCAATCTGAGTTGGTCACCAGACCAGCGGTTTTGTCTTCCGAGCTGTTGGGCTCAAGCTGAAACTCATCTTCAGGAAACTTCTTTCTAGCCTTCAGAGAAATTCCCTAAAAATGGGCACCAGCACTAGTCTGAAAGCTCAGAAAACAAAATTTCTGGTCCTGGTGACCAACCCAGATTGGATCCTGAAATAAGTAATTGTCTCTGTAAACCGGGGCTGTCCAATCTTGGCAACATTAAGACTTGTGGACTTCAACTCTCACAATGTCCTAGCCAACATTGCCAATTGGACATCCCTGCTTTTGACAATAGACATTATGCTATACTGGGCTGGGCTGGGCTGGGCTGGGCTGGTGTGAATGGACTGCAGCTATCTCACATACTTAGCTTTCCATAATTTCTTCACTTTTTCACTCCTATATCTGGAAAGTTGTTTCTTCACAGAGAAGTTCAGACCCTACATTCAGTGTTTGGTACCTACAAAAGAGTTGGCAACTCTAAGCTGGCTCAGAAAGTCTGAGAAAAAAACACTTCGCTCCAGTAATACAATGTTGAATGCACCATCTCAGGTACTAATTTTTATCACATAAAGGAAATGAATACTAATTTGTTGCATACCATTTTGAAGCAACAAAGGGCAGCTTTGCATTATGCCCTTCTTGCTTCATTTATTTCTTACTTTATTATTAATGCAAAAGGCAGCTTTCTGGCAAAATGTTCCTTGCTTATCAACAAGCCTAGCTGCATATTTGGCTGTCAAAACCAAGAGCAAATGTGTCTCAGTATACTGAAGAAAGTGATTTTTTTTTAAAAAAAAAATCAATCCTCTGACATATTTTCCTCCTTGACTTTTAGGGGAAACAGGCTCTTCACTCTTCTTGCTGAAGTAATAGAAACTCTTAAAAGCTGCAGTACAGAGAAATATTAAGACAAAAAGTGTCTTTATTTTTCTCCTGTAGCAATATTGCTTGGGATTGGGAAATGTGCCAGAGGAGATCTCACAATCATGGGATTTGCAGAAAATGCATATAGGTAGTTCTTGAGTTATAACAGTTCATTTAGTGACCATTCAAAGTTACAACAGCACTGGAAAAAAATGACTTATTATGGTTTTTCACAGTTAAGACCAATCCTGCATCCCATGGTCATGTGATTAGATGCTTGGCTACTGAGTATGATGGTTTACAATAGTTGCAGTGTGCTAGGGCCATGTGACTATCTTTTGCAATCTTCTGACAAGTAAAGCCATTTTCACTTAATAATCATGTTATTAACTTAACTGCAGTGATTCACTTAAAAACTCTGGCAAGAAAGGTCATAAAATGGGGCAAAATTCACTTAACAAATGTTTTACTTAGCAACAAATATTTGGGGCTCAATTGTAATCGTAAATCAAGGATTCCCTGTATTATTTTTCTATCTTTTTTTTTTAGTTAATTGCATAAGCCAAAGCAAGCTCCTGTTGGTATTGCTTAAGAGTGCATGTGTGAGTATTTGTAATCTTAAGAAGAGATAATACATTTTAAACCTCTGTATCCAATCTGTCTGTCTAGGAAAGCATTCTTTTAGAAGGAAGTAATCCATTTGCAATTATTTTGATAATATAATTAAAAATAACAGATGCCAAGTGTGAGTAAAGTAATCCTTAATTAAATTATTTTCCAGGAGACTTTGCTGCGAGCATGCCCTGTCTGGAATATGTAAGGGATGCCATTTGTCACTCCACCTCAGGCAGCAAAATGTGTCAATTCAACACAGTTTCAACAGCATTTGTAATTAGAATTCTCTAGTGTTTGTTCACTTGAATTAGTGCAATGTTACTGTAACTGGGCTAAGCCTTTGTCTTTCATTGGAAAAGATCCTGTGCTATAAGTCTCTGAATCCAAGTTCTGTAAATAGGCTGCAAGCAGGGCACGTATATATGTACATATGAGGACATCTGTGTTACATTTATTGCCAGGAAATCACTTTTTCCCCCTCTTAGAATAGCATCGAGTGACCCAGGGAATGGAAGAGAATGTGCTATGAGACAGATGCATTTTGCAGCCTTCCAATCTGCAAGAATATATAAGGCTATAATACAGCCGACATTTGTAAGGTCTTAAAAAGTCATAGCCTGCCCTTACTCAGAAAACATCTGCAAAGCCAGCTGTGTGTGGACAATGCCAAAGAGAAAAACAAGGTCGTAAATTCTGTTTTTAAAACCAGGATGACAGGCAAAAAAGCTGCTGAGTGGTCCTTTTCTGCCTGTGAGATAAACACAAAGCCTCTCTTGGATGAATGGATAATAGACTTTTAATGAAAATATTGCTGGAAACAACGGAAGGTACATATTTCATCCTACTGCTGCTTACAAATGAAGAGGTAACCCTGTCTCAAGATGAACAAGTTCATTCTAAGGCAGACAGATTATTGCAAGCTGTTTTCTAAGAATTCTCAAAGGCTTTGATGAAAACCGATAGCACACATTGTCCTGTAAATGTACGGTATATAATAAATGTTTGGGAGGGGGGGTTTAATTCAACTTTTCTCCTGACATCCTCTTTTTTTTTAACACGTCTATTCAGAAGAAACCTATCAGTTCTTGAATAAATAAATGCATTTTTGTGAAGTGCCTCAGTCTGCAATGTACATCAGATGTTAACTCTTGCTATTATTAGAAACAAAGAAAGAGCATTTAAACAAACAAAGAACATTTAAACACCTCCACAACTGCTCCTATCTAAGATTCTGAGTACACAACTACACAGAATGTTAGCAGGAACTGAGGTTTGCAGACTTGATGAAGAAAAGTTGATTCCTCTCTTTTGCTCTATAGCAGGGTTGTCAAGCTTGATTTCATTGAGGGCCGCATCAGAACTGTGTTTGACCTTGGGTGGGAGGTGTGGGGAAGGCGTGGCCAAGGTGGATGTGGCCAGATTGACATCACTTGTGTTGAGGGTGCCTGTGGTGGCCTGAGTGCTCTGCCAGTGAAAACAGGCTCCCAAACACCATTTTTGGCTGGGACAGCCTCCTGCAACCCTCTGCCAGTGAAAATGGAGCTTGAGGGGACCATGGGTGGCCAAAAACAGAGATCAGGAACCCATTTTTTCTGGCAGAAGCACCATGGGCTGGTCCCTCACTGTTTCCTGCTCTACAGTATGAGCTTGATCTTTAAAACAGGAGAATTGTTATGCATTGAGGTTGAAAGCCAATACAGGTAGTCCTCAACTTGCAACTAGTGTCCATTCAAAGTTACAACATCAATGAAAAAAGTATGGAGCCGAGCTGCTATGAAAACCAGTTTTGAAACACTGTTGAAATCAAGCACCCCATGCATTTCTGTGCAAGCCTCATAAACCTGAATAGTAAACCTGAAGGACAGAGCCCAAACTAACAATGAATAAACATGTCATCTTTCTAATATTATTAGGGAATTAAATCTTGGCAGCTTACCCAAAAACTGTTAGCAGGAAATTCCTAGCTGAAAACAGATCCAATCACACACCATAATGTGGTATTGTGCATTGATTTTGAAGAACTGAAAATGCATTAAGAGGCAAAGATACGGAATAATATTTACAACACATAGAATAAATCCATAAAATTACTGCCTTGCTAAGGGTGATCAGTAGCTGCAACTTTGCCTGCTAATGGAAAAATGTCAGTTAACTGCAGTAATGGAAATGTTTGTACAGTAGTCAAGCTTTTCAGTGTGAGTTCTTAGTGCTAATAACTTCGACTATGCTCTTTTTTTATGACCTTGAAATAAGATGTGTTTGAACAATGATAACAGCCTATATGCAGAATGTGACTGCTATTTGTGAGTCTCTGAAATGAATGTTGCAAACAAGAGATGTTATCAGTTCTTTCACAAAAAGGGCAACATGCGAACCCCAACACTGGCTACAGAATAGTTGTCTTTTCCTTCTTCTTGCTTCTGAGAAGTACATAAAGATTTTAATTAAAAACAAATTGACTGAAAATATCATATATATTTTTAAAATGTCCTCTTTTATTTCCTTATGTTGAAAAATACAGTCTTTGGAATCCAATGTATATATCTTATGTTAGGGCTTTTGTTATTCAGTCACTAAGTCATATTTTTGTGACTCCATGATCCATAGCACACCAGGCCTCCCTCTACTCTGTTTGCAAGAGTTTGCCCAAATTCATGTTCATTGCATCAATGATACTATCTAACTATCTCTGCCCTCCCCTTCTCTTTTTGCTTCCAATCTTTCCCCAAAATCAGGATCTTTCCCAATGATGTTAGGACATTTAAAAGTAAATCAGTCTCTCAGTCCAAGAAACTTAAAAGAAAAGTTATGTTTTCTGCTAATATCCTCAGGGTAGAGCTGTTTTCCATAAACCCTTAAACAAGTCTGTGTCTGGTAATTTGGAACCTACCCAACAGCTTTTGATTCCTTCTGATGGAATCACAGACTATGAGTGGTGGAAGATACAGTAGGAACTGGGGAAAGTGATAAAAAGCTGCGCTGACCAACTAACAGGAGTCCTAACAAGGATTTTCAACATCTTCCTGCAAACGGCCAGTGTACCAACATGTCTGAAAGCAGCCACCATCATCCTGGACCCAAAGAAAACAGCCATAAACATCCTAAATGACTACAGACCTATCACACTGACGGCTGTGGTGATGAAGTGCTTTGAGAAACTGGTTCTTCAACACCTCAGGTCATACCTTCCATCAATTTTCAACTAACACCAGTTTGCCTACAGAGGAAACAGGAACCACGGCCCTACACATGGCATTAAAATAACTGAGATACCTGAAAACTATGTCAGGATGCATAGACTACAGTTCTGCCTTCAACACCATTCTGCCAGGCATCCTCATTGAAAAGCTGACTGACTTAAATTTCCCTCCTCTCACCTGCAATTGGGTTAGAAATTACCTGATGGACTGCCCATAAACAGTAAGGGCCTTTACATCCTTCTCCCTGAAGCTTGGCACAGTCTCCCCCCAAGGCTATGTGCTATACTCACTGTACACACATGACTGAATACCTTCAGACCCATCTAACATGGTAATAAAGTTTGCAGACAATACCATCATACTGGGCCTTATTACATGAGGGAATGAAATAGCATATAGGAAAGAAATCCAGAAACTACCGTAACTACATGGTGCTCAGAAAACAATCTGCACCTAAACACTAGCAAGACTAAGGAGATGGTGTTGGACTTCTGGAAACAGAGAGAGGAACCTGCCCTACTCTATATCAATGGGGACAGCATGGAGAGGTTTTCCTCATTCAAATTCCTGGGAGTGCACCTCAGACAGGACCTTACCTGGAAAAGTTACAGTACATGTCCCAGGTAGTCAGGAAAGCCATTTCCTAAGAGTCTTATGGAAAAACTAGGTGACACAGCAACTATCAGTCAACAATAGAAAGTATCCTCATATACTGTGTCACAGTATGGTACACTGGCTTAGCAACTGCGGACAAGAAGGCACTACAGAGGGTGATGTGCGCAGCACAAAAATGGACATGTCACATCAGCACAGTAGTGAAAAAGGCCTGGCAACATCTCTACCACCTCAGACACCTGAGAGACTTCAGACTACCCTCCAAGGTTCTTAGGAACTTTTACTCCTGCACTATAGAGAGCATCTTGAAAGGCAATATCACAACTTGGTTTGGGAACAGCACCATGCAGGACAGACGACCACTACAGAGGGTGGTACTCTCAGCTGAGCACACCATCTGTATCAAGCTCTCTGAACTGCATTCCATCTACAGAAAATGCTGCTGGACTACAGCCAAGAAGATAATGAAGGACTTCTGCCACCCTAACAACAGACTGTTTGCCACAATGTGACCAGGAAAGCATTTTTGGTTCCTGAAGGCTAACACAGAGAGACTGAGAACCATAAGAACACTTAGGAACCATAAGAACACTCAGGCCTACAACAAGAACCCCTATTATTACCTCATTTCCTAACTATTTCCTAACTTATTTCCTAACCTATTTTCCTATTTTGTTTGGACTATTCTCTTGCTCTACTACCAATCGTGGTCATGGGTGGTCACACAAGCATTTCACTGCATATCATACTATGTATGACTGTGTATGTGACAAATAAAATTTGACTTTTTGACTTTGAAAAATCATGAGATTTCACATAACCCCACTGAAGAAAATCGCCAGGTCCTGCTGTCTCAACAGAATGTGTAAAATCCTTAGGGATGATTCTTATCCTGGACAGTACTTATTCATACTTCTACCATCGGGCAAGAGATATAGAAGCATAGCCAGCTGGACAAATAGGCTGAAAAACAGCTTCTATCCATGGGACATCAGATTTCTAAATATAACATAACACCATGACTAGACTTAAAACAATAGACTCACAGTGCAACCTGCAATGTGAAATATGTACATACTGGTGAAATGATGTGTATATATATAAATGTATATGTATGTGGAAATGTATGTGGAAATGTGTGCCTAGCCCTGGTATTTCCCAGGGTTAGGGATTTGATTATAAGTCTGACATGTATTCTGTGATTGACATGTATTCTGTGTTCTGTGCTTTGTGTAGTTTCACCGATGGAGGATCTTTCAATTTCACTGTACACATGTTTTGCATTGACAATAAAGGTTTGAATTTGAATTTGAATTTGAACTGGTTATATTCTGAAATTATTATTACAGCATCTGAAGATTCTGACCAATGCCCCCCCCCCCCCCAGCCTCTGTTTAAACACCTGAAATGGTACACAACTTTCCATGGCTGAACTGCTGCTGCTATTAAGAATTTTGTCTTGTAATTCTACTGCCTTTATAATTTAAATCCATTGTTTCTCGTCCTAATTCTGGAGCATCACTTTACCCCATCTTCTATAGAAAAACATTTCAGATACTTGAGGATGTCTATCATGCCTCCCTGCAGTCTTCTCTTTTCCAAAATAAACATCTCCTAGATCTCTAACTATTTGTCCTGTGTTTCCCCTTCAAGCCCTCATATTATTTTGGTGTCTATTTATTGTAGGTATTCTTATTTGTCAATCTTCTTCATAATATATGGTACCCAAAACTGGATGTTCTAGAACAGTGTTTCTCAACCTTGGTGACTTTAAGATGTTTGGACTTCAATTCCCAGAATTCCCCAGCTTTGCTGGCTGGGGAATTCTGGGAGTTGAAATCCAAACATCTTAAAGTTGCCAAGGTTGAGAAACACTATTCTAGAATCTGGATGATGCTTCACCTAGCAGAATATAAAGCAATGCTGACTTCTCTTATCTTCACAAAATATCTCTGTTAATACAAACTAGAATTTCATTGACAGTGGAGGAATGCTTTTCCTTTTTAGTTGAATACCACCTCCTTTTTCACAACTTCCCCTTTTATCCCACTGCCACCTTGCTCTCTGCCACACCAGCTGATCCTTTGCTATCTTCTTGCTCTGCTGATGACAAGCTTCTCCTACATGCATAGCCTACATGGGGTTGGAGAGTCACTTAACCAGCAATTCTTCAAATTAGTTTCTTTCATGCAGAATAAGCAGATTTACATGGAAAATTGCTGTGTTCAGAAAAATACTGGCTTTTGGATGTATATTGATTTAAAAAAAACTGCACTGGTATGTAAACTAGCAACTCTAGCAATCAGAAGGTTTTGCTCACACAATGTGAACACTATACGTGCCTTAAAAAAAGAATGCTTCCTTTGAGTTTGCAGGAAAAAACCCACATCAGTGACTAATATGAAGCCCTCACCTAATGGAGCAAGGGAGTGAAAAATAAATCTGCAGCATCCATTTGGTTAAAGCTGCCAGCCTCCACTTCTACTAAACACCTCCCTCGTGTTTTAGCATTTTATTGAGAAATATGCACACAGTAGCAAGGAATGTGTAGTGGCTAATACATGTCCATGATCAAGCTAGACTCAAGGGACTCTTTATGTTTAATAGGACATTGAACTAAATGTAATCTCTTTCCTTTTTGTTATTGATTGATAGCAGTTATATATTGTAATTTCACTGAAACCTGATCTTCAAGAACCTGTCTCTAATAGAATCCGTACAAAAGACAGCAACATGAAAAACAGAAAGATAATTCAAATCTTCATCAAGCTATGATGCTCATTACATGAGATGGTTTTCTTACAAAGTTGTTAGCATTATGTATCACAAGATTGCACTGATAATAAAATAGCTCAGAAGAACTACTGCAATTTCATTGTTAAAAATATTTTTTTAAAAACTGACCAGTATCAAATGGTTATCTCCCCAGCCTGTAAAATAATATTCAGTTAAATCGGGCCAAGGCTTAGCTAGTAAATATGTTCAAAGCTTTAAAGGAATCATTCAGTTGGAACAAATTACAGTATAATTTTTGTGTGAATTTAATCTTCAGAAATATTTGAGGTATTGAACTGAATCAGGGGCCTTCGGGTTACTTTGGAAAGAGTAGAAGGCAATTTAGATATGTGACCATTTATGGACTTGCAGAGTCTTAAATGCTATTACATGGCTAAATGAGAAAAGCTTAGAAGGGAGAGCTGAGGAATGTGATGTAATTTATTTATTTATTTGATTTATATAATTTATGATTTATGTAATCTCTGATCATAGCATGAATATCTGGATGATATGTTTTACCATTTCCACAAACTATTCTATTAGAACAGCTGGTAAATATTAATCTGAATTTAAAAAAAAATCCATTTGCACAGGCTAGCCTGGGAGGAGGGAGGGAAGGAGGGAGGGAGGAAGAGAGAGAGAGAGAGAGAGACTCTAGTACTTTTTTTAAATCTATGTTTTTTTGTGTGTATGATCCTCCATTTTTTTCAAGCCATATTTTATATCATCCTTTCTTCATTCTTAAAATTATCTTATCTCTTATTAGTCTCTGTAGTCTGTTCACTGGTGTTCTCTAGTTTTTCAGTACAAGTGGCTGGGTGAATGTTGGAGATGGTTGTGGGGCTGGAAAGCACTTGGGCTGGAAACTGGTCTGGGTTATGTTTAGTATGCTTGTATAATGCTTGTTTGTTCTGTTTATGGCCAACCTTTAGTTGTTTTATCTGTTCAATGTGCTGCAGCTTTGTTTTTCATTTGTATGTTACCCACAATCACTGCAGGTTGGGTGGCCTTCTAAATTGTAAATAAATACATTATACATTATTATAACTTGTTCAGGATGATGTCTTCTAAAAGACCTACCATCCTATTTTTATCCTATTGTGCTAACAAAAAAAATGAAAACAGCTACTTATGCTTTTAATGTTCTTTGTAGCCCATGATTCAAACTTTTTTGGGGAATGAAATTGTAGATTTGGGCAAATCTAGTCTTGTTTCCTTCAAATCTCAAATCTGCAACTGAAATCCAATCATGCCGCTTTCAAGTCTCAAATCGGATTTGGATTTTGACTGATTTGCAGACCACTATTAAGCAGGATATGAGTTAAATAGCATTTCCCAGTTGTCTTCCTGGAAATTGCTATTACAAAATCCACATCAGTCAGAAGCATTTGCACAAATCATCAGTGTTATTCAGAATAGGCAGTCTATTTAAACAGAGCAGGTTTTGGTCATTTTGACATTAGAAGAAAGAAGCATGGAATAGATCAGTCAAAGGACAATAACACACTGGTGATAACAATAAAAGGTTCAGTGAAATCTTTTCTGTAAGACTGAGGGTTCTAGGGAATTTAGCAGGTCAAATTCTCCTGTAAATGGAATAAAGAGATCTGCTTCAACTACTGCCCCAACAGTAAATATAATCTGTGCTTCACAGATGTGATTGATAAGGTAGGTGGACATTATGCAACCAGCCCCATTGCACCCCATGCATAACCAGTCTGGAGAATGACAGGATGGGACCTGGTATGAACTAAATCCCAGAGTACTTGGCTTGCTGTTCTTTTCAGGGACACAGATGTAACAAGGGACAAGAGTTGTCAGGGAGAGTGGACTGGAAATAACAGCAGATATTTCCAAAATAGCTACAAGATCCCAGAAAGAACAGTATTGTACAATCTAGGATTTGGCTGGTGATTGCAGACACTGTAGGTAAGAAACGTTGGGGGCTTTTCTCTAGAACACAGATTTTCTTTTCAAAATCTCCTTAAGTGCTGAAGGCAATGGATGTTCTTATTCAGAACAAAGATTTATTTTCAAAAACTGCTTAAGCACCAAAGGCAAGGGCTTTTCTCACATGGAACAAAGTATTACTTTCAAGCCCTGCTTAAGTGCTGAGAGCAAGAATTGTTCTTGTAAGGAACAGTTTTATTTTCAAAATCTGCTTATTGATCCGATCCAGGCTTTCCTTAGTCAGAGTTGTACTTTCAAAATCTGTGACACAGAAAAAGATGGCTTGAAGCAGGGATCCTAGTTTCATCCTAATGTTTTTGGCCTCAGCTCCCATCACCCTCAGTGAGCAAACCAGTGATAAGGAGATGGTGGAACTGAAGCTAAAACAGTTGGAACAAATCATGTTGTTTATCCATATTTTAAATACTGAGCCCTTAATACATATTACATCCTATCCTGAACAGAAATTCCAATAGAAAATAATATGAATTCAGTTTCTAACACTGGCTATTTATTTTTCTGGCTATCCTAAAGCACAATCCTATAAGTCTATTCTTTGAGACAGAAAAATCAAGTTTTATATTAATCCAAAAATGAATTACAAAATGTATCTTTGACATTAACAGAAGATACGTCTTTTTATCTGCTCATAGGACGTGCCTCTTTCCCTTTTTATTTTAAGACCATTATTATAGTTAAATCTTGTCACTTTCAGTGACTGCTATGCCAAAAAAAATATATATAATCTTGTTTTTAACCTTTTTGTTTGAAGTGTAGAAAGAAAAATGAGGTATTTTTATTGCTTAACATCCCCAATGGTCATTAGTTCTTATTTTGCTCTTCCTAAGTCCTACTTCATCCTTTATAAAATGACATTCTTGAGCTCAAAAATGTTATACACTCCAGATGGTTTGTTTTTAGCTTGAGCCTGGGAGAAAAAGATAAAGGGACAAAAATATAATCTGAAACAATTTGTTTTATTGACTTGCCACTTTTTCTTCTCTACCTCAGTGTGTGTGTGTGTGTGTGTATGACACACATATGAGTTAATTCATTAACTAACCATCACAACGGTCAAGAACAGTTAGATAGATAGGTGCTTAAAAATATGTACACATTTCTCAAATAAAAGCAAATGAATAAACAGTTAGCAAGTGTTGTACTCCCTCTTATGACATGTTCTAATGACAAAAAAATCTATACATTCTAGAACTAATCACGTGTTATTAAGAACAGAATCCTTCTTCCTGTACATTAACTTATTCTAGCAACAAAGGACCTTTATTTCATATGTTTCATATGTTCTTGTTTAAAAGAAATACCGTAAAAAATTTAATGCCACTCAAAGTGTTTGCATAAGACCTCAAAATTTCAGTAAGATCAAACTAGCTATACAAAAATAGGAAGATGAAATTAAATAAGACAAGGTCATGTCAGAACTTAAAAATAAAACAAAAATTGACTTGTTTACAAAAACCACAAAATCATATATAGCCTGAACTTTCGATATGTGATAATAAGAACCATAAATCATAACCTATTTAAAATAGCTAAGGCTTTAATAAAATGTTTCCTAGTGTTCTTAGCTGTTTAGATAATAGGTGACAGTAGCCCCACATTAACAAATATTTTAATTCTGAAGCAGTAATGACAAATGAAAAACTGTTGTTCTAAAAATGGCAGCATTATACAACATACATAATGCAGACAGTTCTCCCTGAGTCATAAACCTATCTTTATTTGTTTGTTTGTTTGTTTGTATCCCGCCTTTATATATTTGGAATGAATTGCCCCCGGAGATCCGGACCATCACAGACCTATGGACCTTCCAGCACGCATTAAAAACCTATTTGTTCCAACA
>JAEANM010016600.1:0-13220 GCA_017656035.1 Myanophis thanlyinensis
GTATTTTTTATCGGCTGTAAACCGCCCCGAGTCCTTGCGGAGATGGGGCGGTATATAAATATGACTAATAAATAAATTTCAAAAGTTGTTCCTAAATGTACTCACATTCGCTATGTTACATTTACATGTAAATGAAATTATGTAACATTTAGTTAAATAACATTTAGCTTCATGTATTATTTCAGAATCTGGCATAAAATCTTTGTTTTAGAGCAGGCCCAAATAATTTACGCTCCACTAAGCAAAAACTACCAGCCTTGTTATTACAGCATCTCTGAAGTGCTTGACGATTCCCTTATTTTTTTTTATTTCAAATAAGTGAAATCTGAAGCACATCAATTTCCCGATAACCTGTCAAATATTGTTTTTTTCAAGTTGTACATGGCCCAAATCACAGCCTTGTCATTTTTAGCCTAGTTCAAGCAGAACCACGGCTGGCTGCAGAACAATCTGATTGCTTCAGATGCCAAACAAGCTGTTGTATAGAGGACATGCTGTGGGTGCTAAAAAGAAGGCAATCTAGTGGAAGGGCAGATCCAAAGGAAAGAACCAAGACTGAAGTCTAAGAGTTGCAGAAACTGAAAAGCCTGAGCTCTCATAGCTCTATCCCTGCAAGCCATTAAGAAGGTCTGAGCCCTGAAATGGGCTTTAATCATGAAAAGTCTGCCTGACAGCTGGTTAAGCCTGCATGCATTTATCCCAACACATCCTAGACGTGAGAAGGAGTTTAGCTTCATTCCTAGAATTCCTTCTTAGTCACTCTGAGTATACTAAGGAAAGTTTGTCACAATGTCCTGCATTGATATTGATATCAACACTGATACCGATAGACAGATATTGGGTCCAGGATTCATGGATTAGTTTTTCCTAGAGTCCATGATACTCCTAATAATTATGTTTAATTTGAAGGCATCTACCAGTAATTTCTTGCTCTCACTTTTCTCAATGCTATATTCTACTACACAATTAAAGGTATTGTTCTAATCAATAAAAATCAAAGGAAATGCTCTTGCACTTTCCATCAGTCATTTTGCACTTATATGCTTTTGTAGATTTCATTAGTCATTTTGCATTGCCTAGCTAATTTTAAAAATTAAAAATCATACAATTTTGGATATAAAGTATAAACAGCATGCGTCTGAGCAATCTAAACAAAATGTTTAATCCGCATTGTGTGATTTTCTGTTTGATAGCTGGCCTATATGTCACTTTCCAAATTCATTGATCTTCCCAACTATTTTAATATTTAACACCCCCCCAACGATTCCATACTTAAACTTTAGAACTTAATCTTTAGCAGCATTTTGGGGGGGGACAGTATTCTGATGTCTTCTATGAGCAGAATTCATTTCCACTAACGTAAACAAAAATAAAAAAGCTACTGATCTATGTATGTAGGTTGTACTTTAAAGAATGGCAAGTTGTATATTATGCTAAATTCAGAGCTATATTTAAATACTTTCCTTGAATTCAATTGGCACAAAATAATTTTGTGGCTTCTCCCCCCCCCCCACCACCAAAGGCAAATTAATCCAAGAAAAGTGTAGCTAATCTGTTCAGAAGAACTGCATGTGACTAATGTAAAGACCTCAGAGTAGCCAGTGACACAGCATGTCCTGAATGGGATCTCCTAAACAATGGGACTGGTAAACATATGCACATTTTAACACCCTCTTAACACTGAGGCAAACCCTTGGCCTTTGTTGCTTGAACATAGAGGAATGATTCTGATGGTGGGAATTTCAGACTCAAAAGCCGCCTTCTTTCAGATGTGATGTAGCTCACTTAGTGGCTAGAGGCAGAGTAAGAAAATGAAAGCTAAAAACTTTCCTCTTAAAATACTCCATCACCCTCTCTGTCTCACCCACACGGAGAGACACAGAGACAAAAACACACACAAACACAATAATCTTCAACTTGATTCCTAACAAAAAGAAATTCAAAACCAAACAGAGAAGAAAATACTAGAGACCAAAAGAAGCATATAATACAATACAATACATAATCACAATGCCTTGTTAGTGGAAACTTTAGTGAGAAAACTCTCTCTGTTCCATAACTAGGAATCACACACTATTGTTGTTGTTGTTGATTTATTTTCAGGATAATATGCCTTCCAAAGTACTTGACTAGTAATATAAACCATCTCAAAATAAAAATGTAATATACGTTAGGCTAAACTAAACAAAATACACAGTAGATGATAATGATCTTGAAGGATGAAAAGGAAAATATCATATTGAAAAAGCTTCAGGCCCTCGTGTCTTCTGCCTTTCTCCTCCACTTGTTATGGCTCATTTTCTCAAAAGATCAGTGGGAAATATTCAGCTAGAAGAGGCTTGTGAGTTGTTCCCAAATGAAGGCAAATATAGACTGATGTTGCAGGATTCAATATGGGTTGGTCACCAGGACCAGAGACTTGGTTTTCAAGCTTTGGGACTCATACTGGAGCCCAACCTCAGGGAACTTGTCTCTCACCACAATTTAACGTATTCCGGTGAGAGAGAAGTTCTCTGAGGATGGGCTCTAGCACAAGTCCGAAAGCTTAGAACACTAAACCTCTGATCCTGGTGACCAACCCAGATTGGACATTGCAAGTTTTTGCTTATAATTCATTTTCTGTCTCCAAGGATTCTTCCATTAAAATAAGTAGTAGTAATGATAGAGATAGGCTAGAGATGAAACCAATATTCTTTTTCTTTATTATTACAAGTTTTTTATTTTTTATTTTTAAACAAACAAATCAATATGTGAACAGCATATTTTATTTATATAGTCATAATCTTCTCTTATCTACTTATTCAATAATCTTCTCTTATCTACTTATTCAATTTATTTTATAATTGTTTTTAAGAATTTTTATATCTAATAAAGTTTGTTTACAATTGGAAAAAAATTATTCAATTTTTCAATATGTCCTTTTTCTGTTACCTGTCTTCTATTACTAAAATAGTCTTAATCACTTTTATCACATTTACCCATTTATATAATAACAATAATAATACACACCATTATATTATCATCCCTCCATAATTATTCAAATATACTCCTTCAATATTCAATAATTTAATATTGCATTACATAATTTTTGTATCAATCTTATCCTGTATATCATATATCTTCCCATAAATATAAAATTATTGCTTCATTTTATTACATTTCAATAGAATTTATATAATTCTGATATTATACATATTTATGTTAAATTTAAATTAAATTTCCCCTTTCCTAATTCTTTAAATCCAAGTGTGTATTATTATTAATTCTCCTCTATCTAGTCTCCCTTCTTATTCTATTAACTATGCCCCTGCTGTATTTGAGTGTGCTTTCTCTCTACCCATCATCTCTTACCCACTTTGATTCTTTAATCAATCCTTTTTTAGCTTGGCTCCCCTGTTTCTCTCTTAAATCTCTATCTCTTGCCGCATCTGTCTTTTGGCCACTCTTTATAAACTTTTCTCCTTTCTCTGTTCTTTCCCATTGTCTATTTTCCCCGATTTCTACTATTATCTCTTTCTCAGACCCAATTTCCTGATTTTTCAGTGTCTTTTTTAATTCTCTTATAATACTCTCCCCTTGATTTATTTCATCCATCCTTGTTACTTTTAATATTGTCTCTTTCCTGTAATTTTGTAGATTTTGTACCATTTGTTGGTTTAATTGTATATCAACTCCTATTTTTTGTATTGATTTCTGCTCTTCCTGGATGTCTTGGTCCTTTGTGGTTTCTTGCAGCATATTGTCCATTATGTCCACTATGGAGTTCAATTCAGTCGTTATTTATTTATACTCAGTTGTCCACATCTTTCTTGTATTTTGAAGTAAAGATATCATCTCATCCCAAATACTCATCTCTTCTTCATAAAACATCTCACAACAATTTGTTGTATCCTTTTTTTTGTCCAATAATCCAACAGTCATAAACTCAGATATTAAGTCACTTCTCCAACAATCCAGTTCTTTCAGATCCCTATATCCCCAAATCAATCAGTCTATTATGGTTCAATCTTTATTATAATCCTCAGGGATCTGGAAATATCCTTCTTATTTTTAAGTTCCTTTAATTAATTCAATAGTTCATTCTTTTTATTTCCACAGTATGTAAATTTCCCTTGCAACAGCAGATGGCAGTAATGAGTTGAATTTAAATTTAATATTAAACAATTTTTCTAAAGTCCACGTTTTAAAAGTAAAGTTAATGTCAATAAGTAATTCCAACACTTCAAAGTGTCTGTCCCAAACACAGCTAGGTCACTTTGAAATCCAATCTTCTGTATTTGAATAACAAGATTTTTTTTTTTTTTTGCCTGCCCCTTTAAACTTTTTCCTTCCATTTTAAGCTGGGTTTTTTTTGTCCAAGTTTTACTTTGCTACCAATTCAGAATGGTTGTGAGTCCCTTTCTTTTTTAAATAGTATTTTGGGGGTCAAAAATAGATTAAAAGCTAATTTCTTCTCACCCAGGTCTGCACACTGTCCAATTTAGATGTTTGCTGATTGTCACAGCTCTGTGGCAGCCATCTTAGGCTGCTTCTTTGTCCTCCTGTGGCATAGAGAAATTTAAGCCTGGGGGGTTCTGCAGGAGAGTTGTGGGCTCTCCTTGACCTTACCAGGCACCCTTCCTTAGCTTCACCAGCCCTACAGAACAGCTTTCAGCTCCCTTAGGAGTCCACGAGGCAAGGGAAGGCTAGAAAAAGGGTGATGTGATCCACCTCTGCTTCTAGTAATGCCATAACATCAATCGGAAGTCTGATGAAACCAATATTCTTTATGATGTCCTATTTTTCTTTTCAATTTTTAATAATTCTAAATTCATTGGCCTTGTCTTAAGATATATACAGTACATGTGCACACCCACATATATTCCTTACTAACAATTAGCTATTATTAATACTAATGTTCTCCTCTGAAAATGAATGTTTTATATATTATAATATTAAAAATCAACAGGAAAAAAATAGAAGAAAAATATGTAAATTGCTAAAATAAACCAAAAGTATATCAGCTATGAAATGTATTAACATGTATATACTAACAGTTTTCCACTTATTTTAAGACCAACCTAATTGCAGTTGCTTCTCTTATATGAATGATGGGCCAGAAGCCAGAATACGCAAGATTGAGCAGTTGCTCTAAATGGATCCAACTAAACTAGGTTATCCAACTAGGTTATCTCTCCAGATTCCAAAATCATGTAAGTATCATGCAGACATATTATTGATTAATGACCCTATTCGTAGAAGAACATAGCATAACAATTTAGTGCTAGGCACAGCATTTCTTTGGAAATTACCATGTAAATTATATGCTTGAAAAACAACCAGACTTAGAGTGGTGTTTCTCAGCCTTGGCAATTTTAAGATGGTGGACTTCAACTCCCAAAATTCCCCAGCTGAGGGGGGGATTCTGGGAGTCAAAATCTACTCATCTTAAAGATGTCAAGGTTGAGAAACATTGACTCAGACATTCAATCCCAAGCACAAGATGTTTCCTTAGATCAGGTTTCAGTATTTAATATGGTACCGTCTTTGTATTGAGGTGTTATACAGCCCATATCAAGCCACATAAATTTCTAAGCAGAATCTCAGAACTCGCAGCCATAACTAATAAGCATTTTTGACAGTTTGACTCAAAATCTGACATACATAAACAAAAAATAAAAGCACCATGTTAAAATGTTCTTGTCATTCCACAAGTTAAAAAGCATAACCAAAACTTAGCTAAAAGCCAACCTGTCCAGCTCACCACCATAGCATTTCAAACTGTGGCCAGAGAAATCCCCCTGGAGAGTTCACAAGGCATAATCCAAATTATTACCTTGTGTTGTTTATTCTGCTAATCAGTAACTTCTGATAATGAATGTTCTACCTTAACTGTCAAGGTAATTCTTCATATCCAACATTATTCAATAAATCTAAAAAAGATATAAATGTGAAATGCTGTCTTATAGCAACATTAGTCTGTGTTCTTCAGGACAGCGATCAGCAGTTTAGTGTCATTTGATGGTGAAAAAAGTAAGTTTATGCATTTAGGCAAGAAAAACCAAATGCACAGATATACTATAGGTGGTACCTTGCTCAACAGTAGTAACTGTGAGAGAGATCTTTGAGTCCTAGTGGACAATCACTTAAATATGAGCCAGCATTGTGCTGTGCTGCCAAAAAAGCCAACACAGTTTTAGGCTGCGTAAATAGAGGGATAGAATCAAGATCATATGACCTTGAAGTGTTAATACCACTTTATAATGCCTTGGTAAGGCCACACTTGGAATACTGCATCCAGTTTTGGTCGCTACCATATAAAAAAGTTGTTGACACTAGAAAAAGTACAGAGAAGGTCAACAAAGATGATTAGGGAACTTGAGGCTAAAACATATAAAGAATGGTTGCTGGGATTGGGTATGTCTAGTTTAATGTAAAGACTAGGGATGACATGACCGTAATGTTCCAATAACTCAGGGGGTGCCACAAAGAAGAGGGAGTCAAGCTATTCTTCAAAGCACCTGAGGGCAGGACAAGAAGCAATGGATGGAAACTAATCAAGGAGAGAAGTAAGATGAAAGTAAGATTTCCTGTCAGTTAGAACAATTAATCAGTGGAACAACTTGACTCCAGAAGTTGTAAATGTTCCAGCATTGTAAGTTTCAAAGAAGAGATTGGAAAACCATTGTCTGAAATCAAGTTCAACAAGTTTGAACTTGGAGTCAAGTTTTATTTGTCATGTACATGACACATATATGACATGCAGTGAAATGCTTATATGACTGCAAAATCGAGGAAAGCAAGAGGAATAGTCTGCAGGAAGGATAGGGATATGGATAGGGATAGGGATAGGGATAGGGAGCAGTTAGAGGGAAGTGAACATAAGTAGCGAGAGAAGGAGAAGGAACAGAGACAAAACACAATGTCTGCTGCCATGACCAGTGCCCATCCGACGCCGCCATCCCAGGTCTCCAAGCAGGTCTCGGCCCTCTCAGTCCTCGGCTGTTTTTTGAGGTTGCTACCTTCACGTCAGCGATATAGGGTTTCCTGCCTGAGCAAGGGATTGGATTAGAAAACCTCCAAGGTCCCTTCCAAATCCTATCCTATCCTACTCTACTCTACTATACTCTACTCTACTCTACTCTACATATAAAAATGCCTTTGCTCTGATTAAGCAAACAAAACAGTAACCCTGACAGTATATTCAGTAACAGAATTTTAATGTCAGAAAGTGGTAGCAGGCCCCAAAACCAAGACACATCAGGTCTGGTTAGGACTCTGATGTGAGACTATTTCCTATAAAGGAAACTTTATAACTGTAGCTAGACAGGGAAGTTTAATAGAAGAAGATAGCAATGCCAAACCACTTTTGTTTTGCTGCCAAGAAAAGTAAATTGATGAATCTAGGAAATCACCAGGAGTTGAACTAGATTCAAAGGAGACTTTGCTTGGTTTAATTCTGATTTTGGGATTCAGCTAATTTGCATGAAAACTTCCCAGTCTATTCACATTATCTGGCTCTAGCTGGGTCCATTCTGAGAAGAAAATGGATTTGACAAAAATTCTGGTTTACAGTAGCCACCATTCTTATGGTGGTTTCTATATTCTGTCTTATCATGTTTCTCCTGATATTCTTAGGACCAGCACTTCTGGGATTCTTTTCACTAGTTGGCAACTGTGCCCATAAATTAGAGTGTATAGTGCATCTTGTTGAATAGTGTGTGTGTATTATAATGTATAGTGTATATAGGCTTTCATTTGTCCTATTCCTGACCTTTTAGTTGAAGACAATTAAACCTATGTTCTACAATTAAACTATGATGCCACCGTTAAAAGAGAACATGTCGACTAATATAACAGTTCTGCCAAATGGCTTTCTCTTTGCTGGCCTTCCTGTCAATTCAGTTTTACTGTGGATGGCATTTTACTTTTTAGATATAACAATTGCCTTCCATAACAAAGTGACGCCATTTCCTCTCAAAGGAAACATGAGAGGAAGGAAGGTTATTCACAAACAAATCTCCATTCAGGAAAACAGAGCAGATCATAATTGGATCTCTTTTTTCAGCACATGGGTGAGGCTAAGATAGTCTTCCTGTTCATATAGTTCATCTTTTATCACAATCCTATTTCAACATCATTAAATGTTTGCATGGTTTCTAGTTCATTTGTAGCTATTCTCTTCCAAGAATGCAGATGTACTCCATTTTCCTGTTGCTGTGGGACACAGCCGAAATTGCAAACAAAGTTACATAAATGGCCATCTGTGCTTTGAAAACTGCTGACGCATATGATTGCTGCATGAGAATGTTGGCCAGTTAATAAAATCAGGCAATTAATATTTTTGACACTTTCTTCTTAAAAGCAAGACAAGTGCTACACAGTTGTGCCTTCACAAAAAAAATATTCAGAAGGAAACATACTGAAAATGAATCTGGTGTGGTGGTTAAGACATCAGGCTAGAAACCAAGATATTCTAATTTCTAGTCCTGCCTATTCTGGGTGATTTTTGGTCCCTCTCTCTCAACCCTAGGAAGAAGAAGGCACTAGCAAGAGACTTCTGAAATTATTGCCAAGAAAACTGAAGAGACTAGTCCACCCAGTTTCTAGGAGTCAACACTGATTTGAAGACACACACACACACCAAGTAACCCATTCTTATGCTAGATAGGCATTTGGACATTTACTCAGTGATAAAGTCTAAGGATGATCTCCAGAAAGTTGCTGGTATTCTAACTGGGTAAGCAAGCATTCGATTTAACAAGGATACTATGGATGGTATCCTTCAGATCCTTATGTAATGAGATGAACCTTCTTTTCATGATCTGAAATACTCTCAAATTCCCAACAAGCAAGGTTGAAGAATCTTTTAAAAAATAATACTTTTCAAAAAAATATGTTTATTTGCCAGTGTGAAAAATTTAAAGCATTCCTCCACAAATGAGAAATTATAAAGCACGGCAAAAAGAAATCCAAACTATTGTTCATTCCAGTCTGAATTAATGTAGAAGATTTGGAGAATTAAACTTCAGTCTCTTAGATAAGTAAAACCTAATTTATTGTAAAGTTGACTTTTTAATCTATCTTTTCCTAGTCAAAATGTAAAAGCCCTAGTGCCTCAAAATCTTAGAAAAGACACACTACCTAAACATAAATCAGATCCATTCAAATACATGTCTCTCTTTTTACAAACACTTTCCAGTTTTTTGTGGCATTTGTTCTTTGTTACATTAAGCAGATGTTCTGTTTGAATTCACTGGACTGGAGACTCAGATTTCACCCCCCTAGCTAAGTTGTCCCATGTACAAATATTTAAAGTATGAGTGATGTCAACTTCTGGGAGGCTGGGTAAGTTGTGTACATACATGCAAACCTCTCACTGGGTCTTTCTGAGCCCGAACATCTATTTTGAGGTTAAATCAAGTCAAGTCAATCAGCAGCTCAATAAAAATGATGGAGCCCAAAAGGCACCTTCAAATCAGCTATCTCAGCTTCAGAATAAATATTTTGCCACTTTCAAAGAATTCAGAGAACATAATCCTTCACTGTGACCATCCATTAACCCAGCACAATGCAGCTGTTAGAAATGAAAGCTCTTTACAGAACACACTATACTTTTTCTCTCCTCTTGCTCCTTCAGAAAAATGGCTGTTTGTTCATGAAAGGCACAGAGCATCTGAAACCGATTAGTCCCTGAAACATCCTGGATTGCTGAGACAGCAAAAACATGACCCTGGAAACTTTCCTGGAGGGGATGTGTATGGTGCATTAATTAGCCAATCCACACAATATGGTTTATATCAACAATGGGTACATTTAAATATCCCAGTTCTCTGCTTAATATTGCGGGTGTCAGTATCAGGACACAAATCAAACGTAGGCTTAGGAGCAACATAAATGTGTTATGTGAAAGTGAGGCTGAATGGAAAGCTGATCTAAATAGAAGTAAATAGGAAGGGGTGGGGAAAATTATTTAGCTTACACGGGATGCAGACATATCAAATATGCATTTCTGGGGATTATAAGAATGCAAGAAAGGAATTGTGCATCAAAATCTACACTTTTCCCAAATGTTGCAATGCCATTTACAACTCAACTCCGTGTGTGTGTGTGTGTGTGTGTGTTAGCAGTTTTATTTTATACCAGGTCCAGAAAAAGATAGAGATCAATGAGAAACTGTGGAGAGGATTACTTGATTGCGTTTTAGCAATATTATAAGAGAGCATGCTAATCACCAAGTGGATTGTTAGCACAAGCTTGGAAGATGTGATGAAAGTTATCTAGGAAAGGAAAGCAGAATTGAGAATACAATCGGGAGCCAATTTAATATTCCACATTAGTCCCAATTTTGTAATATGTTTCTTTTGGTTTGGAACACAAATGGCATCCACTGAGAACTAGCTCTTCAAAACAAAACATACAGACATGCTAAACTTTGTTTAATGTATTTTCAGCTTAGCAAACATACCTAAAGATCTCTTGAAAGACAGCTTGTCAGACTCAAGTTCTACTTGCCTAACATGTATTTTCTGCATAACGTGAATTTGAGTTTCATTTCCATGGGTGAATTAACAAATAAGAGGAAGGAACTATGTAATAAAGCAGGAACTGGCTAATAAGACATCTTGGTGAATGAAAAGATCTTCACCTAGTGCTTAAAACCAACAATTAATTCTGAAAAAGCTGTGTCTCCTGTATCTAACAGTTATCAATGGACAGCATGTGTACATGAACCTATCTAGAAGAGAGAAACTAAAAAGAAGAAAAACCCTCTAGGAATTCTGTATCTCTTTCCATAGTGCTACTGAATAAGAGATGTTATGATTGCATTTATGATTTGTGTCCCATCAACACAAATATGCCTGTTTTTTTTAATCCTGAGTCACTAAGCTTTACACTAATGCTGATAAAGAGTTTGCTATTTCCTCAAACTCTTCAATATTTGTATGGGTTCCAGATTGGTCACCAGGGTATAGGCTCTCCAGATGTATAAGGTATTTTAAGGAAGCATAGTTGGAGGTGGGGAAAGATAAATTAATTCCTGCCTCTTACCTACCATGCCTGCTTCCTCTGGGAGACCTTATATGCCATAAACAAAAAGACAGATGCCAGAGACATATCTGTATATGTAGCATAAATAAAGGAAGTACAAGAGCAGTTATGATGAAAAATAAAAACACAGAGCAAAATGTGTGTGTGTGTGTGTAGAGAGACAGAGAGAGAGAGAGAGACTGATATGTTTCATTAGCTGTGAGCAAAAGTTGTATGAAAGCAATTTGCTCTCCAAGAGAGAAGAGAGCTCCAACCTCCCCTCTGCTTCTCTTCTACCTTCCTCTCAAATACAGTTTCCAAGAACTTGACATTAGTGATGACAATATTTTTATATAGATCTTTATAGGAGTCTTCCTGTCCAGTTTTTTGGAATTAAGTTGGAAGACCATGAGGAATTTGGGAAATGGAAAATGTCTGCCAAGATAATCATCCCCATTTAAAATCTTGCTTTTCATGTGGAAAGCACCATTCCTCTTCCTTTTTAGTCATCTTAAATATTCTGAAAAAAACTGGTATGTTTTTATGATAGAGTCCAAAGCTGCCTGTTAATCAAAAAAGAAATTTTCTGCAAAAGAGCTAATGAAATAATATGAAACAATAAATTATCTGTTTTTTATAACACTGAGTCAAAGTTGTGATTTCTGAGAAAAAGGTGTTGATCTTTTTATTTATGAAGCTAATTTAGGTTCTGGTTTATGTTATTTTCTGGGTTTTGTGCTTACTTCTTTGTGAAATAGCAGGTCATGATGTTGTTGAAATCATTGGTACTTGTTATATATCTCTTCATCTATGTATAGTCTCCATTGTTGTCCACATGGCACAATCCAGGGAAAAAAGCAGATACTTTGGTAGTGTTTCTTTGAGACTGAATTGTGTTGGAGGTAATAATGGTAAAATAACAGATTAAAACTCAGGCTTCTGTGAGAAAATTGATAATTACCAACAACTGAAAATGTATAATTTATATAAATGTATCAAGAAAAAAATAGCTTTTAAGTCATGTTGTAAAAATTTGAGGCATATTGCATGCCATGAAAAATGTATAAAAGTTCTTTTCAAATCATAAGTACAAATTGATATTGAGCTGGTTGAAAATGTGTACCATAGCTTATCACTTTCTTTAAAAATACAACAAACATCTCTTCTTTACATAACTTATATATAAGCATCATCATCATTCAGGTCTGGTCAAGAAAAAAACATTAAAAGCTGCTTAAAATACCATATACATTTTAACCTTGATCAAATAAGCCAACTTTATAAACTTTCTTTTTGGTTTTAAAAATCTTGATGATTATTCCTTTTAAATGCAGTATTAACATTGAAAGAAAGAGTTAAGCCCATGAAGAAGTTTCTGAGAATATTTAAAGATTATTTTTTAAATATGCTGTTGTTTCTGATAGCACTTAATGTAATTTTTTTTATTACATTTGAATGATTTGTTTATAGATATGAGCCAAGACATGGAAAGAAGAGTATTTTTGTTGTATTTTTATAGAAAATTATAAATTATTGTGTACAGAAAAAATTGTAACAGACCAGAGACTAAAAACTAAGTCTTGTGAATCTTTGCTCAAAAATCAAATTGTTTTGCATATAACAAACAATAGATTGCAAGAAAGTGTACTTAGACAAGTGAATTTGACCATAGAAAATACTGTTTATATATGCCAAAAAGTAGAAGGTGTTCATTCACAACTGAAATGAACCACTAGCAGGCAAAACACTAGGGAACAGGGGATAATGTACAAAAACAATGCAGCCAAAGTGGTATAAATATCTGTAAACAGGGTTCGTTATATAGGCAGCCGTGTCCTGGGTATAACTACATGGCTAAATGGTTAAAACTAGAACAATTGTTTCAAGAAATATTCAAATATATTTGTATATATCAAATATATAAATATAACATATTCAAATAAATATGGACCTGAAGATTATTTCTTTCTAGGTTCAATCAACAAGAACATGTGAAATATCAGGAAGAAGAGTGGATTTAATCAATCTCATTAAAGTGATTTTTTTACTGTTAAACATCAGTGCTATTACAAGATAGTGATAATGACTGTTGTAGCCGAAAACCCGGTCCAAATCGGTGAAAGAAAACTCAAGAACCGGGTCCATTTGGATGACCGCGAGGGGTCCCATTTTATTCAAACCGCGAGTAAAACTCACGATGCGGATCCTGT
>JAEANM010016601.1:0-13219 GCA_017656035.1 Myanophis thanlyinensis
GTCACATACACATTTCACTGCATTTTGTACCATGTATGACTGTGCATGTGATGAATAAAATTTGATTTGATTTGATAATTGTTCTCATTGGAAAAACAGATTGTATCCAAATTTAATCCCATGTACTGAGATACAAACTGAAAAGTTAATGGAGCTTACAGTGCTCATCAGGCTCATGATTTTTTTTTCTATTCATAGGTGTGTGGACACATTAGTAAATGTTACAGCGTGGCTGCTCAGTTTGAAGATTGCAGAGAGAAAATTACTGAAATGCCCAATATTATTAAAGACCTCTGCAGAGTGCTGTATTATGGCAAGGTAAACTTGGCAACTGTGTTAATGCCTTTCTCCAACTCTTTCAAAATAGTTCCTATATGTAGTTTTATAAGAGAATCTCATTCAAAAGAGATTCATATTTCATAGCATGTGAAGAAGATATTTTTAACTTAGCCTGCTAAACTAATTTTGTTGAACATAGTAAGCTTCTGGCGTCAGTAAATCATCTGTTTATCTTATAGTACACTTCAATTATATTCTTATGCTATATTATAATATGCTACAATATAAGAAATTATACTATAAGCAATACATTACGGGGGTGGGGGGAAGCAGAAATGTGCAAGGAACTATGGCATTTTACATTAGTAGATCTCAATTAATTCCTACTAAATTTCAACAACTGTCACTAAAATCCCCCCCCCCAAAATGTATTTATTCCTGCTTAGAACATTCCACGTGTGGCTTCAATCGGAGTAGAATGTGTCAGCTCATTTGCGATGGATTATTGGTTACAGACACATCTATTCCAAGCTGGCGTTCTGTGGTATTTATTAGGCTACCTCTTTAACTATGATTATACACTGGAAGAGAGTGGCATTAAAAAAAGTGAAGACTCTAATCAGCAGGTAATCATTATGCATTGCTAATAGACTAATTTTTAAAATAATAAAATACTACATTTTAAATTTTCTGAAAAATATTTGTAGCATGCTCTTAAGAATGTACAGATTAATTTTAAATCCTTAGTCAGGATTGTTTAATATGCTTTTAAATAAATCTTTCAATGCGTATTGTGGGTTTTACGTAATTAATTGAAGAGGCATTCCGAGTGAGTGAGTGAGTCAGTCAGTCAGTCAGTGTTCCTCTTCGGTTGGTTCAAAGCAGAGTATAGTAATACAATTTGAAAATTTATTCTGCTTCGAGAGAGACATCCAATTCAGGCAAGATTTTTCTCTCTTCCTGAAAGTAAATCACATTTACTTTAATTCAGATCTTTCACCAACTTTTTAATTATATTTTTAATCTATAATCCATCACCAACTGTTCTGTTATGATGGATCCTTCATTTATCCCAATAAGGTAGACAGTTTGCAGTCCAGTACCTTGTGAGATACAGCATATTCAGATTTAATCACAAATATGACTCATTTCATCAGCAAGCACAGGTTTTAATAAAAGTGCCAGCCACTTCTCTCTCTCTTCCTCCCTCCCTTCCTTTCTCTTCCTCCCATTCTACCTCTTTCTCTTGTATTTAATTGTTTGTTTTTCCCTTTGTTATTATTTTTATTATACATTTTCTTTTAATTAGGTATCACATTTCTATTTTTTGCAACGTTTGTGTACTTTCTAAGTCTATTCCTTATTAAATATATATAATTCTATCCTTAAACTATTGTTTTCTTAATATAAACAATATAGTCTTCGATTCTCAGTATTCTATACATTTTTGTTTACAATCAAGTAAGATCCCATGATCACATTACTTATAGTTTTATATTTATATCTATCTATGCCTTCGCCTCTGTTGTTTATCTTTCATTTTAGGTTTACTAACTTGCATCTGTTTTCTAGCCATTTGTGAAATAGTTCCCATATTAAATAATATTCTGTTTCCTCTTTGTCCTTAATTTCCATCGTTAATTTGTCCATTTCAGCACAGTTTAATATTTTCTTTATTACATTTTGATCTATAGGTAAGGTTTCTTTTTTCCAATTTTGTGCATAAATGATTATTGCTGCTGTTATTACATGTAACGTTAAATAGCTAATTTTTTTTATTATATTTCTCCAGAAGTATACCCAATAGAAACATTTCTGGTTTTTGGTCTATTTGTTGTGCAGTCATTTCTTCTAGCCATCTTTTTATCTTTAACCAATAACACTTTGCCTCTGGACAGGTCCACTACATATGGCAGTAAAATCCCAGTATATGTTTACATTTCCAGCATGCTGGTGATGTATTTGGGAACAGTTTTGTCATTCTGGCTGGTGGTAGATGCCATCTGTAAAACATTTTATACAGGGTTTTTTGTATGTTGTTGACATCATTAGTTTGTAATTTCTTTCCCAAAGTTTTTGCCAGTTTTTTAATTCTGTATTGTATCTGAAATTTTGCATCTATGCTATCATCGTTTCTTTCACATATTCTTCTTCCATTTCAAAATTTAATACGTAATTGTAAATCCTCTATTAATTTGTCATCTGTCCCTAGAAATATCTTGTGTAATTCTAGAGGTTCCTTGCAGAATCCATATGTTTCTGCATCCTTCTTGTACCTTGTTTGTATTTGTATGTATGGCCACCACTCCCAAGTCGATTAATAGATTTTTTTAACTCCAGATTTGGTTTTAATTCTCCTTGTTCATTTAGAATGTCTTTATACCTTGCAATTTTTTCCAGATCTAACACATTGGGGTATATTAATGCCTCCATCATGGTTAGCCAGACTGGTATTTTCATATAGTGTTTCTACTTGATTTTTTTCCCATACTATAAGCAAAGCGTTCCTAACATATTGTCCTTGGAAGTATCCATGTATTTTGCTTTTCCTGTACCAGATAAATGTGTGCCACCCTAGTTGTAAATCATGTCCTTCTAATGTCAATGTTCTTTTATTCTTTGAATCCTTCATCCATGTAATACTGAGGCCTGATAATATAGCTCCCAACGTGGTAATCCAAACCCACACTTGTTTTTAGTATCATGTAGCATTTTCTATTTGATTCTTGTTTTTTTGCCTTGCCAGACGAACTTTGAGATCAATTTATTTAAGTTTTAGGAAACAATTTTCTCTAGTTTTATCGGAATTCCTTGAAATAAAAATAACTGTTTTGGTAAGATATTAATTTTTATTGTGGGTATCCTTCCAATAAGTGACTGTTCTGTTTCAAGCACACAGACTGCTTATCACAGATAGTTAAACTCAACAGAAAGGGTATAATTGTAGATTACTTTATTATTCAGGTATTCTCAATCAACAACTCACAGTTACTGAAGGGAGTCTTCTGAGGTATATAAAGTCTGTTCCTTTTCGTGTGGATGAAAAGAGGTACTTTTCATGCTGTGTTGAGAAAGAAAAATGGATCCTGCTTGAGGGGACCAAAGACTCCTGGCAAGACTACAATTTGAAAAGGCCCACTGGATGATTAAAAACACCAATGCAACCACGTGGCATAAAACTACATTTCCCAGAAATCAATTCCTTAAGGGGATAGTTCTTAATTGCTAAACTATTTACCCCAACAGCACACTCCCCACCTGGAATTATAAAATTCCACTATTAACTATCTATTAACTAAAATAAGCAGAGGCATAACATCAACAATTTGACAATGAGATAAATACAAAACATGCATAGCTTGAGGTTCAATCTTCAAGTTTGGTCTTCCTTAGCAGAAGTACCAAGTCAGTGATCGTCCTGATGTAGAACTTCTTGGCGAAAGTTTCTGGGTCATGGCACGACTCCTGTGACCTCACGATCTGGACTTCGACTTGGAGAACTAGTTCATCAGAGCTGGGTAAGATTTAGTGCACAAGCCCCATGGGCCACAAGTTCCGACGCGCATCCTTTTCTCTTAACAAGACAAGGTCTCCTTCTTCAAAGTTAGATTCTTTGGTTTTCCATTTGTGACGATCCTGTAAGGTAGACAAGTACTCCTGCCTCCAGCGCTTCCAGAAGGTGTTGGCAAGCAGCTGAACTTGTCTCCATTGTCATTTATACATGCCTTTGGAAACAAAGTTCCCTAATGGTGCTGGCCAGTCACCTGTGGTAAGGATCTCATGTATCAACATGAGTGTCTTCGTCAGCATGGAATCCAGGATTTTGCGGGCTATGCCAATCATCATGCTCCTCCCATGTGAGAGGCATGGGGAGGATTAAATGTCCACACACAGTTATGAGCTTTTAGATAGTCTCCAACTACTGAATTGAGGTGAAGGCCTTCACCGATCTGTACTTCCTTGCAAGCTCCTACAAAGTTTGTTCCACAATCTGATCTAAATTCCTTGACTGGCCTCTGTAGGCTTGGAACCTTCTTAGAGCATTGATAAAGCAGGATAGATTCAATGACTTCAATGTGGACTGCTCGAATGCTGAGACATATGAAAAGAACTGCTCAACGTTTATTGTCAGCTTGACCACCTCTGATCCAATGAGCAATCACGGACCAAGATCCAAAAACATCTGGACCTACATTGGTGAATGTCAGTCCAGGACTAGGACACACAGGTGGCAGGTCAGCCATCAGCTGATGCTGTGTCACACCCCATTGTTTTTGACAATGCAGGTACCTGAACAAGACAGTAGTGATGTTCCTTTTGGCTCCCACGATCCAGATTCCAGCAGCTCTGTGAAGTGCTGTTCTTAATGGTAGACAGATTCATAGTTGTGTTGGACCAGCAGGTTCGTTACATGTTGATGACCTGGAAGGATGACAGGGTGCTTAATATTTGAGGCTATTTCAGCCTTATTTAGATGCCCCCCTACTCAAAGTAAGTTGTGGCTGTCAAGGAACAGGTGGAGATAGGCTTCTTAGCTTTTAGATGCTGAAATACTACTGGGTATGCATCTTGTTGCACACTTCATAGAATTCCTCTTTCTGCTTGGAGGTAGCTATCTGTAAAGCTCATCTCGCGATGCAGGAAATGGACAATCACTGCTACACTCGATATGAGAGGCCTCCATCTGGAGAAGCGTTCAAAGCAAGCTGGTTCTAGGGACATCTCCTTGACGCTTGTTGACAAGCAGCTGATCTGGGTGGCCATCTTCTTGTCCTGTCTGAGCGATTTGCTGGGCATCTGAGTTCTAACATCGGCATCTTAATCTGGATCTAGAAGCTCATGATGCTCTGATCTCTGTGGCATCAAGGTGAGCCAAGAACTCAGGACCTTTTAGCCAGGTCGATGCTGCCAATTGGCCAGTGGGAATAGACCATGTAGTGTGATCTGCTGGGTTCTGGTCTGTTGGCACAAACCGCCACTGCTCAAGACTTGAAGAGCACCTGATCCTTTCCACTCTATTACTTACATAGACATAGAAACGTCTGCTTTGGTTATGAATGTAGCTTAGCACTACCTTGTTGTCTGTGTAAAAGGTGATGGGTTGCAACTCAAGGTCTGTCAATACTGCCAATACGGCACTGCAGAGTTCCAGCCTCAGTACAGTGTGACGTTGTGGTGGTGCTAGTTTTGTCTTTCTCATGACGAAGCCAACATAAATGTCATTCTCCCCGCCATAGACTCTGATGTATGGCTCGGCTGCTATTGCCTTCGTTGACACATCTGAGAAGACGTGCAATTCTTTCTTCATTATGGCGGCAGGTGAGATAGGAACATATGTGCACTGCACACAGATGCTTTGGTGATAACTCAAGGAGGTACTCCACGCTTCCAGTCTTGCTTCTGTTCTAGTGGAAGCAGCACCTCCTATTCTTTGGTGTTTTGGGAGAGCGTGTGCAAAAGGAGCCTTCCTTGGATCGTTACGGGTGCTAGAGGGTGCTAGAGCTACGACCCCTAGAGGGTCGAACAGACTCTTCACTGCTGACAAAACTCTCCTCGTGAAGACAGTCTTCTGGGCTGGAGCTCTAAAGGCGAAGATATCTGTTTTCAAGTCCCAACACAGACCAAACCTACATTGGATAAGAGGGGTATCAGTGCCAAAATCAAGGTCCTGTAATCCCTTGGCATGATCTTCGGGATCAAAGGCTCTTAGCATTTCTTCATTGTTAGATGCGATCATGTGCAGTTTAAGGTTGGTTGCTGCTAGCATCTGGCGTGTTCTATTTAATAAGTCTATGGTTTTGCTGGGGTGGGTACAGATTTTAGGCCACCATCAATGTAGAAGTCCCATTCCACAATGCATCTGGCATCCACACCGTATTTGGCTTTACCCACATGAGCAGTGTGCTGTAGGCCATAGTTGGCAATTGCAGGGGAAGATCCATTCCCAAAGACATGCACTGTCATTCAATATTCTGTTGTCTGTTGATTGTGCTGTTCATCACTGAACCACAGAAAACGCAGGTAATTGTGATGATCTTCCCTAACAAGGAATGAGTAGAACATCTGCTGGATGTTGGCCATGACAGCTGTAGCTTCCTTTCTGAAGTGGATGAGAACGCCAAGCAGACTGTTGGTGAGATCAGGCCCTGTGAGAAGAACTTTGTTCAGAGAGAGGCCTTTGAACTGTGCGCTGGCATCAAAGACTACTCATATTTGACCTGGCTTCTGTGGATCGTACACTCCGAAGAATGGTAGGTACCAGCACTCTTCATCTTTCCCCAGAGGTGAGGCAAGCTCGGCATGTCTGTTCTGGACCATCTTATCAATGTACTCCACCAGGTGAGCTTTCATTTTGAGTTTCCTGTTCAGGATTCCCCTCAGATTGATGAGGTGAGAGAGAGTTTGCTCATGATTGTTTGGCAGATGCTGCGTGGGTATGCGAAAGGGTAGAGGGGCTACCCAGATCCTGGTGGCATTCCTGTTGAAATTCCTTATTCATGAGCTGTAGAAATTCTTTGTCCTCTATTGACAAGGCCAAGTCCATCTTCTTTGCTGATCTGGAACACTGTCGCTCCCAAAACAGGGTTGTTTGTTGAAATTATAAAGTGATTGTGACATGGTTTCATGTGGATGCTCTCCCATTATTGAGAATGAAGTCGCAAAGACATTCACCTGGGTTGGGGCCTACAGTCGATCGACACAAACTGTTCCTGCGATGACCCATCCAAGTTCTGACCTTAGGAGTGAGTGGGGAGCCTATTGGGCCTTTCACTATTTCATGGTAAACAAAAGCATCAGGTGCATCCACTCCTAACGAGCAGGATTTTAGTTTCAGGATCTAAGGCAGGAAAGTGATTAGTCATGTGCCTCAGGTGAGGTATGAAGCTTGCTATTTCTGGTGTTGCAATCTGACTGCAATAATCCTTTAAGGCATCCCATTCTAGCAATGGTGGAAGTGGGAACCGTGAACTCCCATCTAATGATTTTATGCAAAGTCTGGTAACTTTCCTCCCTGCCATGCGCTGGGGCCCAGTGCACGTTGATATTGTGAAGTACATTTCCTCACTTTGGATGTCAAAAAGTTTGAAGAATGCTGACCTGGCTAATGAGCGATTGCTTTGCATGTCCACTATGACATACTTCTTCACGGCCTTTTCTGGGCATCCAGTGGGGTAGACTTTAGCTAAACAGATCTGATGGCATGAACAAGAGAATGGTGGGTTGCCGCATACTGACGTGCAGTTTACATTCTTTGGCCACTTCTGGATGTGCTTTGATGCCTTGCTAAGTCCCTTTGGTCAAAGGAGAAGTAGGGGTTGCCCATTGTGGTGACTCAGAGTCTGGGTGCAGGGCTCCTGGATGCTTGTCACTTTTGCATAGGTGACATTGTACTTAGCTGTGCAGGCTTTGGCCATGTGTTCCATAGACTCACAGCACTTGTAGCAGACTTTGTACTCCTTGATCAAAGCCTTTCTTTTGTCCAAGGATTTCTTTCCAAATTCTCTGCACTTGTTCAAAGCATGCAATGACTTATGAAGCAGGCGGATCAGAGTTTTCTTTTTTAACAGAGGTTAATGGTGAACTTTCTTTGATGCTTTGAATTCGTCGTGGGAAGAATAGCAACTTCTGTTCTATGCACAGACACAAAGGTTTTTCCCTTTGTAATTTGCGATAGACTCTTGGTTGAGCTAGCATTTTAGCTGGTCTTTTTGGCAGTTGGAAACCATTTTTCTCTGATGCTAAGGCTTTGCGGGTCATTGCATATCTTCATTTGATGGACAACAAATTCTTGAAGCATAGTGAAGGGGGGTTCTCTGCCTGGGTTCTTTGCCTTGTAAGCAATAGATTACTTGATCTGTTCCTCACTTAACTGTAATGCTAGTTTTGAATGATGGGCCTTTGCATCCTGAATTGGTCGAGACAGATAAGTCCTGGCAAAGCGGGATCATCTTGTGCTCTCCACAGCTATGTAAGGAATGCAGAGAACTTCCATAACTTGTGTGTTTCACAGAAACTGATGTCAGGGAAGTTGTAGACATGATCTAAAAGCAAGGACTACATCAATATAGATGCACCATACTGCTGATCGAGCATGTCCCAAGTTTCCCTAAGGGCAATGACTGGGTTACCTAGTTGGGCTATGTAGATTTGTTTTACTACTACTGCAGATTCTGGTCCCAGCCATGCTATCATATATCTAAACTCTTTGGCTGGCCTCAATCCTTCATCATGAATGGCATTCGTGAAGATATGCTTCCATAGTAAATATTCTCTGCCTGGCTTGTCAGAGAATTTCTGTACACCACTGATGGCTGGTAGTTTGCTGCAGAGTACTTCCTGATGAGCGTATCTTCCCACGACACAGGCAAGGGTTGTTCTCCTTGCTGCCAGGCATGCAGACTGCATACACTGGGGCAGAAATCTGTGTTTGGATTGCCCTGAAGTCCTGGCATGAATCCTCTTGCCTTTGTATTGAGTTTGGGAAACGCAGCTTCTTGAGTGCCTTCCTGCTGGGGAGCTTTCACTATTGCTTATGGACCAACCCGATTACCTTGTGTATCTTGATTTGTTGGGGCAAGTTTTCTAAATCCAACAGGGCAGTCTTGTGCTGCAGATTGTATGATGTCAGCTTTCTGACTAATTTGCATATGGTGTTTGAGATTCTCCTCCTTGTTCAATAGGCTTTGAAAGTTTTTCAATCGACTGCACTACTTCTCCCTGGTTGTGCTGTAATGCATTCTGGTCATCTACATAGGCCTTGACCTGACTGTACAAGCTTTCTCTATCACGATTTCCTGAATTGTACTGGGGATAGCAATTTCAGCCTCTGCCTGTAAAGCTGCAGCTTGTGCTGTCTTTTCTACTGCCTCTCGTTTGCGCCGAAGAAACTCAAGGTTGGCCTGAGCTTTGGCCACCTCTTCTGCTGCAACTGCCATCTCTTCTTTTTGCAATTGCTCTGCCTTTGCCGCATGTAGATCTGCGGAGGCTGCTGCAGCTGCTATCCCCTCCTTTTGCCATTGCTCTGCTGTTGCCACATGTAGAGTGGCATTGGCCACTGCGGCTTCAATTCTTGCCTTTTCAGCTTGGGCTCTTTGCCCTTGAGGCCCAGGATGACTGGCTGACAAGAAGATGCTTTGGAAATATGTGATGAGCTGGTGGAGGAAGAATGCTGTGAAATGCTGGTATGTGCCTTAGATCAAGTTGACAAAGCCACATATGACCACTGAGATGGCGTATGCAAACAATGGGTCACATTGGACTTGGTCTTCTCATTCTGTGTGTCCTCTGTCTGAAGATGGGCTTGGAGAGATTCTTTACTGCTTTTAAGGAGCTTCTGACATTCTTTGTTTATCATTTCAAGATGTTGTATTTCCTCTTTGACCTTTGGGTATCCTAGCTGCTACTGGATGTGAACAAGGTTGTGTTTCCAACCTGTTCATTGGAAGAAAAGCTCTTCATGTCCTCCTCCATTGAGTGGATACACTTGGGAGAAATCTTATCTTTGGGTGTGTTGCATAGCTATAGTAGCCTATCCCAGGATTTTTCATGCTGTTGATAGCACCTATCCCAGTCCTCCCACAGGCCTGACTGCATGGTTTCAGTAACCTTCCTTTGCTGCCTTAAGTCATATGGTTTCTGAGATGTCTCTTTTCTGAGTTTTGGACATCAAATTCCATATTTGTGTCGAGGTTAGATGTAGGGGTCAGCACTTTCGGCACACTAGACACATCTGCCATGACTAGAGAGGACTCTGTACTTGGGATTGGCAAAAGGAACTGCTTAGATCAGACATGGGCAAACGATGGCCCGCAGGCCACATCCGGCCCATTGGGCTTTTTAATCCGGCCCACTGAACTAGTTACTAGCAGGAACCCTGCAGTTTTGAGGAAGACCCGGTTCAGGGAATGGAGAGCCCAGAAAAGCCGATTTTCGCCGGACATTGATGCACTTGCAAAAAAAGGAGACCGACAACACTGTTCCCACTGAAACTGAATGAGAGTTTATTACTGCATTATTAAATTAATAAATTTGGAAAACATTTTTTCCAATAAACTAAGCAGAATGGTGTTTTACTGCCTGTTAAAGGCCAAATCTTTTCATGTAATGGTTTTTACATTTAATTTATATTAATTTATATTAGTTCACACAAACACACCATTCTCCTATTCTGGCCTGGCCCCTCTGTCAAATTTTAGAGACCATTGTGGCCCGTGAGTCAAAAAGTTTGCCCACCCCTGGCTTCAATCCTTTAGAGAATGTAAATGCAATTCACTTTTTGACCACTGGGGGGGGGGGGGGCGCTACATACAGATATCTTAAATATGAGCCTGTTGTTTGCAGATTAATCACCAGGGGGCGCTGCAGTTGAGACTAATGCTTGGAGTAAACTGAGCAATGGCGTTTCCCCTTTGACGAAGTTAACTTGGACTATGGATGCCTTGCAAACTCTTAGGGAAAGGTTGCCTTGCCAATTTTTAAGCAGAAATCAAAGGAACAGCTAGATGGTAACTTTAAACATCTGCTGGCTATAATTCCAGGTCTCACTTTGTAAGCATTCCAATGCAACAGCGTCCTAAAGGAGCTTGGGTTTTAAATGCAGAGTGAATCAGCCTGACTGAGGATGCCAGATTATCTTGCAAATCTAGGAAACCTCTCCATTCAATTTCAAGACATTTTTGGAGTGAGGGCTTTTCTGCTGAAAAAATATTAGCCATTGCTTTGCATATTATGCCAGACCTTTTAGCTTTGAGACATTTTCTTTTACAAGGCCGACAGGTTGGAGGAGTGGAGGTTGATAGAACCGTCTTGGGGTTGTTTTCTAGTCTACATTCTTTTAGCATATTTCTCATGGGAAAATTTCTCTTGAGTTGTGAACACCTGCGAGGGGAAGTACTGGAAAGAACGTTGGAACTTTCTTTGAAGGGATTGGTGAAAGTGTAACATGTGATAATTAGTGGGGTAGAACTTTCAGTTTTACTTGGTGGAAAAAGCCCAGGAATTTTAGATTCAGGATTTCTCCAGACCGTACCAGTACAATGTCTTCAATAAAATCTTATTCTATGGACTTTCATCTCTTTGGAATTCTGATTGTATTGCTGATATTGTGTGGAACCCTGACATTATCCTGAATCTAAAATTTCATGCAAAGGGAAGGATGCAAAGATATACTCTCTTCACTTTATCTCACTGCTTATCACAGATAGTTAAACTAAACAGAAAAGGTATAATTGTAGATTACTTTATTCTTCAGGTATTCTCTATCAGCAACTCAGAGTTACTGAAAGGATTCTTCTGAGGTATATAAAGTCTGTTCCTTTTCATGTAGGTGAAAAGAGGTACTTTTCATGCCGTGTTGAGAAAGCAAAATGGATCCTGCCTTGAGGGGACCAAAGACTCCCGGCAAGACTACAATTTGAAAAGGCCCACTGGCCAATTAAAAACACCAATGTGACCACATGGCATAAAACTACATTTCCCAGAAATCAATCCCTTAAGGGGATAGTTCTTAATTGCTAAACTATTTACCCCAACCAGCACAGTGACAATTGTAAGTTTTTGCATTGTTCCAAAATGGTCTTTATTTGTTGTATTAATTTACTATAGTTATCTTCTGTAATGCTTGTACATCTAGCTGTTAGGCAGATTCCCAGATATTTAACTTTTTTAGTTATCTTGATATCCATCTTTTCCCTCAGTTCATTTTTCTGTTTACTTGTGAGGTTTTTTTGTCAGTATCTTGGTCTTTCCCTTGTTTATTTTTAATCCTGCCACCTCACCAAATTCCTCAATTATTTTTATTAGTTTGGGTCCCCTTTCTATGGGTTCCTCCAAGATAAATACTAGGTTGTCTGCAAATGCTTGTACTTTATAGTGTTCTTTCTTTATTTCCAATTCTTTTATCTCTGAATCTTGCCTAATCTTTCTAAGCAGAGTTTCTGAGGTTAGTATAACAGTAAAGGGGGATAGCGGGCATCCTTGTCTTGTGTCTTTACTTATGTTAAAAAGTTATCTGTGATTTCCCTGTTTACTATCACCTTCGCTGTTTGTTTGGAATATGTTGCTTGGATCATCTTTACGAAATTTTCCTCAAAGTCCATGTTTTCCAGTTGCCACATCATAAACTGCCAACTCATGTTGTTGAAAGCTTTTTGAGCATGTAAGAAGCATACTAGCTGTTTTTCCATATGAGCTTTGTAATACTCGAATATATTCAGAATAGTCCTCATGTTATTTTGCAATTGTCTTTTTGGCAGGAAGCCATTTTGGTCAGCGTGTATAAATTCACTTAGAAATCTTAATCTCTCTGCAATTATAGAAATCTTAATCTCTCTGCAATTATAGAGGCAAAAATTTTGTAGTCCACATTTAGTAATGATATTGGCCTGTAATTTTTAATCTGTTGTGCGTCTCTGTCTTCCTTCGGTATTAGTGTGATATGTGCTTCTGTCCACGATTTTGGGAGTTTAGCCTTTAGTAATACTTCACTGTAGACCTCCAGCATTGATAATCCTAAAGTTTATTGCAGAGTTTTGTAGAGTTTGATGGGATATCGTCTTGTCCAGGTGTTTTGTTGTTTTTTTGCTTTTTAATCAATTTGGTTATTCTTTTATTAAAAATTTCTCCTGTATCTGGAATTTTAGGTAAACCAGCCTTTTCCATATATTGTTTTATTATCTCTTCTAATGTTTTTTCTTGACTGTACAGTTTTTTTTTAAATTCCTGAATTATTTTCTTTTTGTCTTCACTATTATGGTGAAGGGTCCCTTTCTCATATATCAAAGTATGTATCATTTTCTCTTTTTATTTTTCAGTTTATATGCTAACCATCTACCAGGTTTGTTTGTATTTTCAAAAAAAAATTGTTCTCCGTTGATTGTGAAGAGACAATCCAACGATTGGGAAATCCCCTGTCATTCACAGATCCACGTGACTGAGTTAA
>JAEANM010016602.1:0-13219 GCA_017656035.1 Myanophis thanlyinensis
CAAGATGCTTGAAGTCCAATGTGAAGTTTCCACAGTCTGTGTTGATTTGGGGAGCCATGTCATCTGCTGGTGTTGGTCCACTGTGCTTCATTAAGTCCCGGGTTAATGCAGCCATCTACCAGGAGATTTTGGAGCATGTCATGCTTCCTTCCGCAGATGAGCTTTATGGGGATGCTGACTTCATTTTCCAGCAGGACTTGGCACCTGCCCACACTGTCAAAAGCACCGAAACCTGGTTCAATGCCCGTGGGATTACTGTGCTTGATTGGCCAACAAACTCGCCTGACCTGAACCCCATAGAGAATCTATGGGGCACTGCCAAGGGATAGATGAGAGACATGAGACTGAACAATGCAGAAGAGCTGAATGCCGCTATTGAAGCATCCTGGTCTTCCATAACACCTCAGAGGTGCCACAGGCTGATAGCTTCCATGCCACACCACATTGAGGCTGTAATAGCTGCAAAAGGGGCCCAAACCAAGTACTTATACTTTTCAGAGGTCCGATATTGTACAATCCTTGTTTTATTGATTGCATGCAATATTCTAATTTTCTGAGATTGTGGATTTGGGGTTTTCATGAGCTGTATGCCATAATCATCTCAATTATGACAAATCATGGCTTGAACTATCTTGCACTGCATGTAATGAGTCTATCTCATACATTAGTTTCACCTTTTAAGTTGCATTTACTGAAATAAATGAACTTTTGCACAATATTCTAATTTTCCGAGTATACTTACATTCTGAGCAGCTGATTGGTTCTTTTGTTGATTGGTCATTCAAATGGTCTGGTTTCTTACATATTCATATGCTGGATTTAGATCAATATGCTTGCTAATTGCTCCTTTGGTAGAATACTAGGCTTCAAAATTCACGAACCAATGATCCCAATTGAATAGATTTTTGTCCTTCCCAATTGAATAGTGTTCTTTACTATCAATGTAGTTAGAGATCAGGGGTTTTCAGTCATGCCTTTTAACTGCTAGTTGATGTTAATGAATCCATGTTTTCAATTGCCTGTTTGTCCCATATAGGGACAATTGCAATTGATTTTGTATACTATGTTGCTGTTGTCAGAAGACAACAGCATTTTTTGTTGCTGTTTCTGAATGTGGGTGTCAACTTCAAACTGAACCTGGCTGCAGTCATCTTTCTGTTTCTCAGTTGCCACACAGTGGAGAAAGGGGAGAAGGTTGAAATGCATTACTAGACACAACAGAGTTTTTTTCATGAGAACCAAGGTCATCTCTACTGGCAACAGATAAGGTTGGGGAGTGCCTGAAGAGCCCAATTAATCCAGTTGACCAACATGACTGTGACATTAGCTATTTCCTAGTTTAATTATACTGAAACTGTGGGAAAGATTTAGATTTGCTTTTCCACTGATGCTATGCCAATATTCAATAAGACCTTTGAGAAGGAGCCAAGTCTCAGAGTTCTGATTTGCTTGAGTTCGTTAGTTGGACCCTTGACAGTGAGTTTGTGAGCTATCATTATTCCTAGAGGTTGCAGTAGTCTGACAGCCATTTCGAATGTTCCTTTGAACATGGTAGGACTTGTTTTTGTGTTGTGTGATTGGCTGTGTATTTTGTTGGGGCTTGGATGACAAGGATTGTATTATGTAATTTTTCTGGATACTGAAGCCTGGTATTCCACCAAAGGAGCAATGAATGAAATAGATTTGTTTGGTATGATCTATTTTTGATAAACCTTCTTGTTATAACTTTGCTTGCTTCCAGGTTTTTACAGATCTGTTGCTTCATTATCTTTTCCAGGATCTTCCCAGGTATTGATATCAGAATGACTGGTCTATAGTTTCCTGGATCTGTCCCTCCCCCCACCTTTTTTTTTTTTTTTTGAAGATGGGAATTACATCAGTTTTTTTCTAATCCTCGGCTATGTCTATGTCATTCAGATGATTCTCAGTCATCCAGGTCATGGTTGTGCTTTTTCAAGAGGCACCTGGACTTTATTTTTTCTTTGAAGACATTTCACTTCTTATCCAAGAAGTGTCATAAGCACTTTTGGGACAATCCTCTGATTGTCTCCAGTTCTCCAGGATCTTTGAAAGCTATGGTCTTTCAAAGATCACATCTGCCAGCTACTTCAGAACTCTGGGATGTAATTCATCAGGTCCTGGTGATCTGAACTTGTCTAGACTGAACAGGTGCTCTCTTTCCATTTGCTTGCCTAGTCTAATTTGGATTTGTAGTCAATCATTTACAGTTTGTTTTTGGTAAACTGAGCTATATTTTCTTTTTGCATGAAGATTGAATTTGCAAAGAATGAATTAAGCAGTTGTTTTCCCTTTCTTACCATTTTCTCCCATTAGTGGACTGATTGTTTCCTTGACTTTTTTGTTTTTATATGTTGAAAGTAACTTCTAAAATTATTTTTTTGACATTCATTGTCAAAATTTGACATGCAAATTTTATTTCATTTTGAGCCTTAGTTTTCCTAATGTCATCTTTTGCAACTTCAGGATATTTGTTAATTATCACAATTAATAGCATTGTGATTTAGTTATGTGTCCCTCTTTTCATTTTCTGTACTTAGCCATTCTGTTTTTCAGTTTATCAGAGAGATCTTTGTGCAATTATGCTGGTTTCTTTTTGGATTTCCCGTTTTTATTTTTGTGCTGAGTTCTTCAGAGTTTCCCAAGTTTCTTGAGTTGTTTTCCCTTTTAAAAATTTAATCCATGGAATCCTTCCCAAACTCTCTGTTTGTTAAAATCAGTTATTTTAAAGTCTATGTCAAGCAGCTGACGTGTGATAATTAATAGGAAGGAACTTTCTGTTCACTTGGATGGAGAAAGAATGGGAATTTCAGATGTGCCAATACAATGTCTTCAATAAAATCTTATTCTAAGGACTTTTGTCTCTTTGGAGTTCTGATTGCATGGCTCATCAGATGTTGTGTGGAACCCTAAGACACTGGTTTGGTTAAAATAAACAAGTCCAGGTTTACTTCTAGCAACAAAGCCAAGCAAAGGTGGAAAAATGCAGTAGTATACAAAAATAACTTTGTGGAATATCCCCTGGGTCCTAAAGAGGCACAGTGCTGCTATGTACAAACTGTTAGTTAAGAATTAGTAGGCCCACATAAGACTGAGAATTTGAAAACTAAGGGTTCCTCTAAGCCTTGCCAATTACAAACATATGCATTCAGTAGGGAGCTACCCTAAATATAAATGGCATTTCTGCAAATCTTCAGTGCCAGAATCAACTGACAAGTTGTTCTTCTCTATTTTGTTGTAAAGCCAGTGCTAACTCCAAGATCTTACCTGGTTCAATTGCTTTCGATTGCTTGAGAACACCTGTATAACCTGTTTGGCTTGAAAAATCAGATGTTTGGTTTCTCAAGTTGTTACTCCTACAACTTTATAAAAATGTAAAGACCTCCTTGAATTAAGTTTGACTCCTAATGAACATGTTCCTGTTATTTCTTGGCATCAGTATGGAAGTTGTTTGTCATAAGTCTTCTTCCAGATATTCTTCAACTTCCCATCTAGCGTACAACTCTAGAATTTACTGGTGGCCCAATCCTGATCAACTTTGGGGAAGGTCAAATAAAATTGCTAGATGTTGTTAACCTGTTGAGAACTAGACCATAATATAAGATACAATTTGAAGCCACTGAAAATACTGTTATAGGAAAGCTAAAGAGATTCAAACTGCTTTTTATCGTTTTAGATTAATATATCAACTATGACTCCACAGGGATAGCTTTCTGATGGATATTCATGCTCTGGTAACTTCCGTTTTGGACTTCTGGAAAGCATTTGTGAGGTTGCTTTTGAAAATAGCCCAGAAACATCAGTTGGTTCGGCATAGGGTTATTAGATTGGTAAATGAGCTGGTTATAATCCCAGTACTTCTGCCACCAGACTGCATCTGAACCAAGTTCTAAGTGCTGGTGTTAAAGTGCTGCTACTTGAAGAAGCATCTCCACCTATATTTATCTACCTGGTTTTTCAGATCTGAACATAAGATTTTCCTCTGCAAATGAAGCAAGGTTGTAAGAGAGCAGGGCCCTCTTAACAGCATTATGGGACCTACAACAACTACTCACAGGAATAAAAATGTAAATGGTTGATAAAATTAAACATATATTTATTTTATTGGCCCCTGTGCTTGTGGGGCCCAAAGGCAAGTGCCCATCAGGCCCATGCGTTAAGACAGCCCTGTAAGAGAGAGCTTTTCCAGTGGCGATATCCAATTTATGGAACATACTCAGCAGAGTGACTAAGGCAGTGCTTAATCTACAGAACTTTTTTTTTAGTAAAAACTCAATTCTGTTTTTACTCTTTGGCCTTGTGGAAATTTAAAATGATTCCCTTTCTGAATTTCCACCATATGTAGTACTTACTTATCTAAATAATTCAGAATGGATTCTGATAGTTATCTCAAGTTAGATACAGTAGTTATGCATTTTATATTGTAATCAGCTGCAACAGTAAGCTATCATACAACCATTGTTTTAAGCTTAAAATAAAAACAAGACAGCATTGCATGTTGAGCTACTGTATCTAAGGTCTTACTAGTAATAATCTCTTGTATCAACTGTAAACAGAAAGAGTACACTCTATCTGAAATGTTTATTATTTCTGTTTAAGGTTAACATTTGTAAAAATATTTCTACTTTATTACCTTACATTTTTCATCTGTACAAGTAGAATTCCCATAACCCAGTTCCCACTCTAGCATATCCTTACATGTGTCTTAGGATCTGGAGAACCAATATTTCCACAGATGTTGTTTTCAGGTTCTGCTGTTCTTGACAGACTCCTATATGTCTTTTTTGTAGGCAAGTTTGCTGATGCAGGGGAGAAGAGGAAGGAAAAAGGAAAGGAGATTAAACTGAAGTTCTGTCTAAATGATTTTTTAGGTCTCTTTGAAATAAAATAAATCCTCTTAATTTTCTATGTGGAATTTCATTTTATGTGGTTTAATTAATTTCCCTAAAATGAAAATTGAGGAAACTTGTAATAACAGGAAATAAATGTCTATTTATTATTCATCTAAATCATTCATCTAAATATTCACCATAAAGTCAGTTTCTCTGTTTATTATTGTGAGCTTCCCCTATTTTCATCTTAGGGAAATTGATTAAATCACATAAAATGCAATTCCATATAGAAAAGTAAGAGGATATACGGTACTTTATTTCAGAGAGGTCATTATAAAAGAGAGAGAATTGTTTGCAAGGCTTTTTTTCCTGAGGATCCTATATTACAAAGAACATATTATTGCCCCAAAAAACTTTATTTCCAAGCGAGGTGTCAGTTTTTGAGAGTTTTAACCAATGTTCTTTTCATAAGAAATGTTGTATAGTAAATAAAGAACAACACAGTTGAGCATCAAAATCGTTTTGTTAAATGTAACATAAAAAGCTGGCACATATTTTTAATCTTGTTTTAATCTTGTTTCAAAAACATTTGTGCTCAATATTTTATATTTAGGAAATGCAGTACATTTTCTCCTAATGTCAGTCAGTCTAATGCAAACTAAAAATATGCCACAGCGGTTAGAGTGCAGTACTGCAGGCTACTTCTGCTGATCACAGGCTGCCAGCAGTTTAGCAGTTCGAGTCTCACCGGCTCAAGGTTGACTCGTCCTTCCGAGGTTGGTAAAATGAAGACACAGATTGTTGGGGGAAATATGCTGTCTCTGTAAACCGCTTAGAGATGAAGCACTATGAAATGGTATATAAGACTAACTGCTATTGCTAGAGCTATGCTGGGCCACTGTCTTTCAATATAAACCTAAACTCACACATATTCCAAGGTATTAGGAACATGAAGAAAATACTAAGAAAATACTACACATAGCACATAAAATAATTTTACCTGTTTTGTTCAGTACCAACTTGGAATTGTCCAGTTTTCCCATTAGAGGTACTTGCATGGTGGCCTGATACAGAGATTCCTGCTCAGAAACCTCCTGCACCGTTTCCTGATTCTGTACTGGGTAGTCTCCAAAAGTTCTTTGATTGATTACAGGTGATTTGTTTTCAGGTATCAACAGCCAACTGGCATTCTTATGCTGAATTACTGCTGCTTTAAAATTGTTAACATGGTCTGTGCAGTTCTCTTCAGGCATAGATGCAATCGAGCCAGCAGGATTTCTGTAATTGATGTTTTTTGTTTTTTCCTCACAGCTGCATTTTCTTGGATATAACTTAGTATTCAAGGTACATTGTTTCCCTTTGTTGCAGAGGACTTTTATATGTGAATCAGAACTCTCAGAAATGATGTTGGAAGTACTAAAACAATCTTCAGAACTCAACTCAATTTTAGAAAGACTTGAGTCCAACGTTTTAGCCATTCCATTCCCCTGTCTTCCATTGTCTAACAGCTTGAGGTAAAAATGACTACTGTAAGATTCCTGCTGTATCTTTGGAGCATTTTGATCATGATAGGTAGCTGCCTTCCTTTTTTCCTCGTAAGTATCTAGTCTTTGGAAATTTCCCTCCAACCACCGAAACTGTTCTGCAATGGAAAGAACATGCCTTTTGCTATTTACACCTTCAAATTTCAAAGAATTCCCACTGACAAGTTCTTGTGGCTGATGTAAACTTTCATGACTGTTTACCTCAAGTTTCCCAGTTGTCTGCAATTCTTCTGGAGCACAATGAGGAAGAGAGGGAAGAGAAGGCTGTATTGCAACATGATAGTCCTCAGGTGGAGCAGCACTAGGCCATTCTGAAATGCTTCCAGAATTGAAAAGCAGATTATGTAGGCCTTTTCTGCCAGGTGGAGTTTCTGATGGTGGGGAAGAGGGGAAAAGTGTAGGTAATGATTCAGAGTTTGTTATAGTTAAATTCATTTTGCAGTAGGGGGTGAGAGGAGATGCTGCATTATGTAGGTTCTTGACCTTAATGTTACTGTTGTGATCTCTGTAATCTTTTAAAGTGCTAGGAGAAGCAAGTTTCACATCACCATTGAGTTCATTCTTAGTCTGAATGGATTGGTCACTACCAGGTTGTCCATAAGGAAAAGTAGTAGCTTGATCACTGAAAGTAACAGACACACCTTGAAAGTTTGGGCTGTTCTCAAGGGGTTGAAATATGGTCTTGGAATATGATGATTTTTTTTCAAGATGGGAAGCAAGTGGATGGACGTAGGATTTTGACCCAGGTGCTGCTTCTTTGCTGGATTCAAGCATTCTCTTCTGTTTCAGCAGTACTTGGAGTGCGATAGTCTGTTTACTGAAAACACACGTAAAATCATCATCAGTGACTGATGATTCCTAATTAGAAATATTAGACTAAGTTAACAAGGTACATAATTCATCTGTGTTTTCTGGTATCAGATATCTGTGAGTGTAAAATTATTGTATGGTTACATGCAGAATTGCTAACCTGATAAGAAATTTTTCTGGTATCAGAATGGCACCAAGAACAATTACCTATTTTGGTAAAAAATAATTTTTCATTGAAGAGCTCCACCAATGATCAACAATTTCAACTTCAAGAATGCATGTATGTTAATGTTGAAGTTTTGAAGATGAGTCAAATGGAGAATATCCTCATCATGGGACTAAGAACATGCCATTCTAGAACCAAGATGACGCCGGCAAGGAGGCAGCTGTCGTGACTGCTCCAACCATACTCCCAAAAACATATCTAAAATCACCTTTAAAACATTAAAAAAATCACTTTTTTAAAAATCAACCCTAACCCTCTATGGAACGTACCAGCATCAGGACAGAGAGACCACCCCCGGAGCAGTCCGAAGATCACCGAAGACCGGCAAAATGAGAGAGGCCTCCGGAGCGACCCAAAGCCCATCGGAGGCCCCTGGAGCATCCTGAAGCTTGTTGGAAGCCCCTGGGACATCCCCAAGCTCGTCGGAAGCACCTGGAGCTGCTGGGAAATCGATGGAGGCCTCCAGAGCGGCTCAAAGATCCACGGAGGTCTCCGAGGCAGCCTGAAGCTCCATGGAGGCCTCCGAGATGGCCCAAAGCTCTATGGAGGCCTCCAGAGCAGCCTGAAGCTCTTTGGAGGCCCGGAAATCACCGAAAGTCTCCAAAGCAGCCCGAAGATCCCCAGAGGCCTGGAACTTGACAGAGGTCTCTGGAATGGCCTACCGAGACCATGGAGCAGCCTACAGAGTGACTCAGAAACCAGAGGCCTACAGAGCAGCCGGACTCTTATAGTAAAAACAAGGGGTTATGTATGCTATGTGAGGTTTTTTTTTTCCCATTACCAGAAACCACAAGGACAATTATGAAAGCTGGGGCAATATCAACATACTTTTTTGAAATTAGGATTTTTTATGGTAGGGCAAAAGATATCAAAGAGATTAAGCAATTTTTGTCCTTCAACTTATTTCCAGGGTCTCCAAACCTTTCAACCCCCATACTCTCTCTTAGCAAGAGAGGTGACCAAGAACCCGATGGTCACTCTGAGATCCTGTGTGGAGATGGGACCGAGTTCCGGAAGGACAACCATCACTGCAGCTCTCCAACGATTTGGGCTTTATGACAGAAGCCTCTCCCCAGTGCAAAACACATGGAAGTCCTCTTGGAGTTTGCAAAAAAAAAAAAAAAAAAAAGCACCTGAAGGACTGTCAGACTGTGAGGAACAAGATTTTCTGGTCTGTTGAAACTAAGATTGAACTGTTTGGCCTCAATTGTAAACTTTATGTCCAGAAACATCACCTAAACAATGAAGCATGGTGGTGGCAACATCATGCTATGGGGGTGTTTTTCAGCAGCAGGGACTGGGAAATTGATCAAAGTTGAAGGACAGCTAAATTGAGCAAAGTACAATTTATTGAGGATATCCTCAATAAAAACCTGTTCCACAGTGCTCAGGATCACTTTTTAACATGACAACAATCCTAAGCACACAGCCAAAATAACACAGGAGTGGCTTAGGAACAACTCTGTGAATGTCTTATGAGTGGCCCAGCCAGAGCCCTGACTTGTACCCTTTTAAACATCTCTGATGGAACCTGAAAATGACTGTCCATCGACAGTTGCCATCCAACTTGACTGAGCTTGAGAGGGTTTGCAAGAAAGAACGGCAGAAAATCCCCCATTCTAGGTGTGCAAAGCTTGTGTCATATCCAAAAAGCCTCAAGGCTGTAATTGCTGCCAAGATTGCTTCAATAAAGTACTGAATGAAGGAACTGAATACTTATGCCAATGTGATATTTCAGTTTTTCTTTTTAATAAATTTGCAGACATTTCTAAAATCCTAAATAGCTCAGGAAAGTTGTTAATGACAGACACAGATACTTATCCTGAACTTATGCCCACTTTAAGCCATAGAAACAAACAACATAGAAAGAACTGAAGGAGTAGCTATCGTTTAAAGATTTCACTGAAAACTTTGGCACACATAATTTCTGTAATATGTATGCCATCTGGTTGACAGTTTCCCAACTATATTGTCACTTTCCAGCTGGATCCATACTGTAGATACTAACCCTGCATCAAGTATACAAAAATTTTACACCTGAGGTTCATTCTAGAATTACCCTGAGAGTTCATCATATTCTGAGTAAATCTGAGTAAAATAATTACGTTTCATACAACAGGGGAAACTTATTTGTTCAATGCTTCTTTCCAGATCAGGCCCAATTCAGATCTGGAGAATGGCAATATTTTTTTAGTCTACCTTGTAGATTGGGTCATGTTGCCGCCCGGTGGTGGGTGGCAGGTGGGTGGCGGTTGTACAGGTTGCTGTTGTTGCATGCGATCCTGAAGGCTCCGCTCTTTTCGGACATAGATTTGCAGCTTCTTATCGATTAGAGCTCTGCTCTGAGTGCTAGAGCTGGCATCATGCATGGCAAGTCTTAGTTTAGCTAAAAAGCAAAAGAAAACATAGCAGAAACAAAAACAAAACTTGGGGAAGAAAAAAGTAATGATGCAACAAAAAAATAAAAAGGAACATGCAAATACTGCCATGAAAAAATTCACAAGGATGCATCCCAATAAGGCACATTCATGTTAGCTATGTGTCCAAACAAGTTAATGAGAAATAAAATAGTAGAATTAAGCAAGATTTTAAACGGTTTTTAATGAAATGCCCTTGGTGACTTAAGTCACTCATGTAACTAATCATTTAAATCCAAATACTTGTCTCAAGTCCCAGTCTCACCAGGTACCAGGTGAGACATTTGCTGGCAAAGCTTTCATGAAGTCTGCTTTTGCTTTCTTATTTTGTTAATCCAGGGTTCCTCAAACTTTTTAAACTGGGGGCCAATTCATGGTCCCTCAGACTATTGGTGAACTGGACCGATTGGGTGGGCATGGCTAAGGTTGTCATGTGCCTGGGTGGGTGTGACCAATTTAGCAGTCCATTAAACAATACACACAAAATTAAACTTTAACTTGTTTTGTTCCTGGGAGTGTTTTATTTGCTTTTGTTTGCAAGTTGCTTTTTTGATTGACTTTTCTTTTTACTAGATCATTTTTTTAGGAGGCCTCCATGCAGCCTGTTTCTAGCTGGCAGTGTGCTACTGGAGGCTGGGAAGGCCAAAAATGGGTCATGGGGAGGCCAAAAACAGGCTACAGAGAGGCAAAAACAGGCCACGTGGAGGTCAAAAACGGGCCGTGTGGAGACCCTGGGAGCCAGAAACAGGCCCATTTTGGCCTCCCGGGCCTCTGCATGGCCTGTTTTTCACCTCCCTGGCCTCCAGAAGGCAGGTGGGGACGGCGAGTGGGGGGGATCATGTGGGCGGGGCAGCCTTGTGATCCTGTGTGGGCCATAGTGTGAGGACCCGTGTTAATCCATTAGAGCAGATTTCTAGAAACAAATGCTGTTAATTATCCAAAGGCAGTTTGCAACCTTGCTAACCCGCCAGAAGAGAATGGAGGATGGGAAGGAGAATTAGCCAATCAAAAATATGAGATATGAAAATAAAAAAAAAATGCAGCAGCACAAATTCCCAAAAATTACAGCATATATTTAAACAATGATCCCTTCTTTTCCTCATCTTGATATTTCAACAACTATATACATTTTGCTTTTTTGTACGATTGAGCAACTTCATGCTGTACTTTGGGAATTAAAACTTTTTGATAAACCAGTTTCTGAACTGAGAAAATTATGCGCAGGAGAAAATGCAGGAAAGCATAAGTAGCAGACAGAATAGGTGATATTGAGAATTCATCTGCCTTTTTCAGCTTTCAACAGAAGAGCCCAGTAATAAAAAAGAATAGCAAATTGTGCTATTGCAAGGAACACATTAACAAAAAAATCAGAAAAATAAACCATTCACCCACCCACCCCCATTTCTGACAGTTAGTTTGCATTAAACCATTAATTCTGTTAACTTAGGTTATGTTAATAGATATTAGTAAACTGTATAAAACAGAGTAAGCTGAAGCAATTAATAAATACTTACATATAGCTTCATTGCAGAGAACCAAAGCTGCAGCACAATCTCCCTTCTGCTCTTGATGCAGGGACTCTTGAAAGACTGAATCTGCCTCTTGCATAGGCCTCTCAAAGCCACCAGTCTTCCCTGCAAGGGCAGCATTCTTGATTTCCATTCCAGGCTTCTTTCCCTCTTAATCCGAACAGCCTCCACCCATACCCACCTCTCCCACTAATGCTGACCAGATTGTTTTCTAACAAGTCATACTGCTGAATTCACATATCCTGAAGTCTGATTCTTTGAAACCTGTCTGGAACCAATGCAAGGAATGTGCATCAGAAGCAAAGGCATGTAGAATGTTAAAACGATGTTCTGGCTCTTTTTTTCAAGCTGGGATGTCGCAAGCAAGAGGGTTGGAACTGGGTCTTATTAACATGCTAATGAAACCCAGTTTTACCAATCAATTTAATAAATTGAGCTGCAGTAACACAGAGTACTTGAAAATGAAATCCTATGAAAAATGCTTAAAAAGTAATGGGCCATGTTTAGCCTAAAGAAGAGAGGACTAAAAAGAGCAGCCTTTCAATATTTGAAGACCATCACAAGAAAGAGGGTATGGATCTATTCTTCATTGGTATGGAGATTAGGACAAGAGCCAGTGAATGGAAGCTTTGGAGAGAGAAACTGAAACTTGAAATTAGAAGGAATTTCCTCACTGTTACAGTAGTGAAACAGCTTGCTTCCTGAAGGCTTCAAATAATTAGATAAGCATTTGCTGTAATGGTCTAATTATTCAACGCTAATTGTTCAACACAAGGGGTTGAACTATAAGACTTCTAAGGTCTCTTTCAATCCCTTCGCTTTAGATTTCTAAATGGCATTTATAGCACATAGAAATTTTTAGTGACTAAGGCTCATGTGAACAAACAGGGATTTTTTCTGGACAGCTGTGACCTTCCTTACCTTGATTGACTGTTTGTTTGTTTGTTTGTTTATTAAATCTATATTGCCGCCTATTTGCCCATGGTGACTCAAGGCGGCTTACAAATATCAAACCACGTTTGAACAATAAAACTAATGATAGAAACAATTAATATAGTAAAAACAATATAATACATAAAAATCACCCTCACTGCCCCCCCCCCCCACTGGTGACAGCAGATCACACGAGCCATTTAATGGGGCTCCATCCCATTCTGGGTTCCCCAGGCCCGCTGGCAGAACCAGGTCTTCAACACCTTCCAGAAGAGTATTAGATTAAGGGCCATTCTAATCTCTGGGGGAATGATGTTCCAGAGAGAGGGAGCCACCATGGAGAAGGCCCTTCTTCTTAGTCCCACCAAATGTATCTCCCTTGGCAATGGGACCTACAACATTCCCCACCTCACAAATTAAGTTAATAAAATGTTCAGCTTTAATTCTATTTAATTTACTTATTTTTTACATGTTATATTTTTATGACCTATTTTCTACATATTTTATTTCTCAGTATTGATTGTTATATGTCTATAATTTGACACGAATAAAGAAAATTAATAAAATATACATGGTGCAGACTCAGAAGCTCTGTAGGCAGTGGTGGGATTCAAATAATTTAACAACCGGTTCTCTGCCGTAATGACCGGCTGGATAGGCATGGTTGGGTGACCACCCATGTGACTGGGTGGGTGTAGCCAACTCAAGATCACTCACGTCATGAGGTACCTCATCTTGCCTGGCCTCTCTCTACCACACCTGGCCATGTCTCGTCCCTCCCAGCCATTCCTTATCACGCCTGGCTGCTCACCTCCCCAGAGTGAGTAGTTTTCAAATACAGTGGTACCTCTAGATAAGAATGCTTCATGTTAAGAAAAATCCAAGATACGAAGGGTCTCTCGAAAACTAT
>JAEANM010016603.1:0-13219 GCA_017656035.1 Myanophis thanlyinensis
AATAAAAATATCTGATGGTTGAGTTTTATTGACACCCATTAAAGTCAACAGAATACCCCCTCTTAAAGATACCTTCACTTGAGATCATATTTAGCTTCCAAGCCTCTCTCTTTGCAGTGTTATCAAAGGAGTTAATACTTTCCTTCTCCGCCAAATATTTTAGTTTATATTAAAAATTCCTTAAAATTCTCATAGAAATACTTAAATCTTTATATATTCAACTGTTTTTGAGTTTGAAAGGTTTTTTTTTTTAAAATGTATTGATACCATCTGCGGGTGGTAATAACACATCTAAATCATAAACGGTTGGTTTAAGCTTTCCAGTTACTATTCTAACATCCCTTAGTTTGTACCCCCTTGCATGGCACATACTTATACTTCTCTCCAGTTGTATGCAAAATAGGAAAGATATATAATATATGGTACATGGAATTTGCACTGGAATTCTGGAATGTGACAGGCTGCTTTAAAACAAAGACACAGTTTCTAAATGTATGTTCTTTTTAAAGCAATTATTTAAAGAATGTAAATTGTTAGGATTTTGGAAAGATGACAAAATTACAGCTGTGTGAATTGTATTGCAGGGATGCTCTTCTCCCATCGTAGTGAAATTTGCAGATACTCAGAAAGATAAAGAACAGAAACGAATTGCACAACAAGTCCAGCAACAGATGCAACAGATTAGCGCTGCCTCTGTTTGGGGAAACTTGGCTGGACTGAACACACTTGGACCGCAGTACTTGGCAGTGAGTGTGCTTGACACTTCTGTTCAGAATTATTTTTTAAATGGTTTAACACACATTTCTTGCTTGCTGGGAGTATTCTCATTCTGAGGCTCTGTTATAAGCTCAAAAAATTGATAGTGGTAGTAGTGGTAAGTACAGACAATTGAGATGTTTTTTAGAATTAAAGCCTTGCCATATGTTAGGATTTTATTGGTAAAAAAGAATGTGGCACTTAGTTGAGGACTTATGGACTGTGTTGTAGAACTTTGCATTTATATAGCAGTTTCTGGCTTTGTGGACTGGTGCAAGCATAGAAAGGAAGAGGAGATGGTTCCATGTGAGTGGCAGGCAAGCACATGCATCTGCCGTTTACGCAAATGGAGCGCACATGCACACAGTTGCCCACCATTTTGGGTGGCCCAGTTTTAGAACACTTCATAGCCTAGGAGTTGGGTACCCCTGTTAGAGAGTAAATAGGGAATTGAAAGTTGTTGTTTTTTTACTACAGTATTAATATATGATATTCTACCAACTTGTACAGCATCCTGCCATATACACATATATGAAGACATTACTGTTGCCTGTGGGTTTGCACTTGCAGCCTTCTCCACTTGCCTCCTCCCAGAGTACATTTATAGTATCTGAGTAGGGAGGAGTTGGCAGATAATATTTTAGCAGTGTTAGAAATTTTTGTAGCCAACATACTGGTGGCGCACTAGCCATGAGTAAAGGGAGAATATTTCACTGGAATTGCATGGGAAATTGGATTGCTCCTTTTCTAATAGCATTCTCCTTCGTAATGAATTGCTGCTGCTTTGTGTGTATTGGTGATATGTGTGGTCAGTAAGAATTGTGCTTATAACGGCATTCTGGCTGTGGTGTAGTGCAGTGTCTCCCAGAAGTGGAGCCAGCCCTCATTCTCACTCTTGTTCTGTTTTTGGTGTAATGTCTAGCTTTATTTACAGCTCCTTCAGCAGACAGCAGCTGCTTCCTCTGGGAATTTGAACACACTGGGCAACCTTCACCCAATGGGAGGTAAGTTTCTCTTCTTTCCGCTTGGGATCTAACAAACAGGGTCAGTAGCAAAGTGAAAATTGATTGGTGTGCTGTGATATGTTAATATTAGTGAAGTCAAATCTTGGTTGTCTATATAAGAGCTCAGGCACAGATGGTATCAATCACAAGTTTTTAACTTGAATATGAATGAATATGCAGTAGCTGATCTTTTCACAAATGTAAGCATCTTTTTAAAAATTTGCTCTGTTCTATTTTGTGAGAACAGGTGCCAATTTGACCTCACTATTTAAAAAGGAATCAAAGAATACTAAAGAAAAGTGATGGGTCAGTTAATCTCACCCCTGTTCTGGAGAGGAATGGTTGAAAGTATTGTTAGAATTTTTCAAAAATATGTGGGAGACTTACTGAAAAGGAGTCAGTGTGACTTTCAGAAAAATCAGTCTTTCACTGATTTTCTAGACTATTTTAGGATGTAAGCAAGTGTGTGGACAAGGCTAATTCCATAGATACGTTATACTTGGATTAGAAATAAAGTCTTTCATGCAGAATTACTGTGAATTTCATGCATGGAATCAATTAGGAAGAGAATTGAAAAATAAGAATTGTTGATTCAATAAAGAACAGTATGATAAAGGGGCTAGAGATATCATCAATTAATAGTTATTTAGGTTGGAAAAAAAGGAGTAAAGGGAGACATGAGGGAAGTATATACATGGCAATAGGAATAGCACTTAAACTTACATACCTCCTCACAGTGCTTCACAGCCCTCTCTAAGCAGTTTACAGAGTCAGCATATTGCTCCCAACAATCTGGGTCCTCATTTTACTGACCTTAGAAGGATGGAAGGCTGAGTCAACCTTGAACTGGTGAGAATTGAACAGCTGGCAATCAGCAGAAGTAGCCTGCGGTACTGCATTCTAAGCACTGCACCATCATATATGCATTCATGGTATAGATAAAGTGGATAGTGATAATTTTTTTCAGCCTCTCTTATTAGGACTTAGGATCATCATTGAAACTAAATGAAGGGAGATTCAGAATAGAAGGAAAGTTTTTCTTAAAATAGCATATAACTAAACTATGGAATTTTATGGTTGTGAAGGGAATAATCCATTGAGAATGGATAATTTTGTTTTAAAAAAAGATTTAATTACCATATTTGACTTTTGGAGACCTAGTATGATTCCTGCATAAAACATATTCCTTCAATATGCATATCATGTGTCAAGACATGATATATCTGGTATATCTGGTGCTTTTGTCTGATCAACTTCTTCTTAAAACTTAATTTAGTTTTGAAGACAGGGACAAGTTCCTATAATTTAGCACTGTTCTACTGTTAGTAAACTATTTTTAAAATTAAATTCTATTAAGGAAGAATTAAAGCTCTGTCGTTAAGCTTTTTATTTGAAAGAAGAATTAGATGAAGGTAATAAAAATAAAAGCTGTTTTGAGACAAGTTGAATCGTATAACATGCATAACATGAAATAAAGTATTACATGAGTTGATAGACTTACCAGTTATGGAACAACACTTTTTTCAAAAAAAAAATCATGAGTCGATAGATCAGTTTATGGAATGACTTTTTTTAAAAAAAAATAGTAATTACAAAGAAAAAAGATGGAAATAAGCAAGCAACTTTAGACCCCCGACTTGATCTTATAAAATCCTTCCCATTGATTTGAGAACATTAAAAAAGTAGCTAATCTCACTGATAAAGTGTCTCTTTTTCCATTTTTATCTTCTACCTAATATTGATAACAAAATGATAAATAAATGACAAACCTGATAATAAATCTTATATAAAATGAGTTCTTCTTCAGTGTGGATTGTATTGATTATTAAACTTCTTCCACCAAAACCTATTTAAGAGTGCTGCTGCTTCTGAGTCCATTAGTGGTTAATGGTACAGAAACAGACACACTGCATTGATTGATGTGTTGCAGGGTTGAATGCAATGCAATTGCAGAATCTAGCTGCATTAGCAGCTGCAGCTAGCGCAGCTCAGAGTACCCCAAGTGGAACTGCACTCAACTCTTCCAATAGTCCATTAAGTGTGCTCACCAGTTCAGGTAAGGGAGTGGTTTGTTTGTTTGTTTATGTATTTATGTATGTATGTACGTACGTATTTGCTGTTTGATTAACCTATTTTTGTCTCTTTGCATATATAACAATAGAACCAGTTCCCACAATTCAATTATTAAATCCTGCCTTTTATGAAGATAATTGCATCCCAAAACACATGTTTAGGATTGAAAAAACAAAGAAGTGGGTGCTTCTGATTTGCTGAATAGTTATGTGTATATATGCATTCATATTAACAATGACACAGAGAAAACTTAAATTTCACAAGAGGATATTTATTGTTTTATAAATGTGATTGATGCATTTCTTCAATGAACACCACCAATGTTCTACTATGTTCTCTTGGATTTTCTTTGCAAATACAATTTTTAAAAAAAAATGAGATAGAATTTAGAGACATTTGGTTTTTATAGTGACATTATTTGTATCTTATACTACAACATGGTTTACTTTAATCATGTTATTTAAACAAGTTGGTCTTGCAGATAAATATAGTAATGGTTTATTTCCTTCAATGGCTTTTAACTTGAATATCTCAGAACTGGGTGGGGCAGAAAAACTTACCAAGAATAGGCCATATAATCACAAATGAGGCACCTTTACAAGTTTTCACATCATAAATCACAGCAAGCCAATAGCAAATTTCTCTGAACTTATGGCTTGTTGTAAAACAAGGGATAATTTATTTCTAATCTTAGTTACATATCATTGGTCGAAAAGCAAGCCACACAATTGCTTGGCTTGATATTGGAAACATTTTATGTCTGCAGACTGGAACTAAATAATAGTAATTTTATAGATATGGAAGAAATTAAATGAAACTTAAGAAAACCACTAGAATTTAAAATTAAATCTGCTTTGTGTTTAACTGATCTCTTGCATCTTCTTAGATTTTGTTGCTGTACTAAGCTACGATATCAGAATATTGTATTTCATTTTGTATGTGTGTGTGTGCCCTGGGTCATTCTACTTAAAAGAGTAATAAATTCAGTTGAGAGTTTGTAAGGAGCAAATGACTCCAGCTCTCTGTGTGAGCATTTCATTGGATACTACATAGACTCCAGAGGCTTTTCTTCCATTGCAATGTACATCTAGGCAAAAAATAGCAGGATTGCTTCTGAATGTTGGTAAAAATTCTTGCTATTTTTAATTTGACTCATACTTCATACAAGAAAAGATATTGAGACTATAGAAAGAGTGCAGAGAAGAGTAACAAAGATGATTAGGAGACTGGAGGTTAAAACATATAAAGAACAGTTGCTGATATTGGGTATGTCTAGTTTAATGAAAAGAAGGACTAGGGGTGACATGACAGCAGTGTTGCCACAAAGAAGATGAAGTCAAGCTATTCTCCAAAGCATCTGAGGGCAGGACAAGAAGCAATGGATGGAAACTAATCAAGGAGAGAAACAACCTAGAACTGATAAGAAATTTCCTGACAATTAGAACAATTAATCAGTGGAACAACTTGCTTTCAGAAGTTGTGAATGCTCCAACACTGGAAGTTTTTAAGAAGAGATCGGACAACCATTTGTCTGAGATGAAATAGGGTTTCCTGCCTTAGCAAGGGGTTGGACTAGAAAAGCTCCAAGATCCCTTCCAACTTTATTATTCTGTTAAATATACCCATTTTAGAAACAAGAGGATGCAAGGCTAAAGATTGGTGATTGCTGTTCACTGAAAATTCCTTTGGGAAAATAGAGAGAGAAAAAGGAAAGCTTATTCCATTTTCCCTGGCCACTTTCCACTTGATATTTTAGAAGGATCTTGAATGTGCTTTATTTAGGCCTTTCAGAGATCGTGCTAAGTCATTTTGATATTGTTGGAAGTTGTTGCTGATGTTTTAACAGTCTCATTTTAATAGCAGGTTCATCACCCAGTTCCAGTAGCAGTTCCTCAGTAAACCCAATGGCTTCTCTTGGAGCGCTGCAAACACTGGCAGGGGCTACTGCAGGCCTGAATGTTGGCTCTTTAGCAGGCAAGTGTATTGTAAAAAAAAAAAAAAAAGCCAGAATCCATCTTTGCTTCAAACCCACATCTCTATTTCCTTTATGTGATCAATTGTCTTACTTGAAACCTTGTTGAAACAATGATATTTATTCATATTTTCTGTACAGGAATGGCAGCCTTAAATGGAGGGCTTGGTAGCGGTGGCCTTTCAAATGGCACAGGGAGCACAATGGAGGCCCTAACTCAGGCATACTCTGGGATTCAGCAATATGCTGCTGCCGCGTTGCCCACACTTTATAACCAGAGTCTTTTAACACAGCAGAGTATTGGTGCAGCAGGAAGTCAGAAGGAAGGTAGGTAGGAGGCAATGTTGAGAAAGTTGGTTCTTTAGCTATGCCATACTGAGCTTTAGATGTCATGCTATACTCAAAATGTTCTTCTCTGATGATACAGAATCTGAAGTTACAGATAAAATATGGGACTTGTAGACATAGTGCATTTTGCCCACATTTTTACAGAATATTGTGGCTTCTCTGAAACATGTAATTCTAAAATTGTTTAGTTTTATCTTTCACCCAACCAAGAAATTCATTTTTAAAATCAATATATATATATATACAGTATGTTATTTTTAATATTTCCAGTCATATTTTGGGACTATCATTAATAATTTCTTATTTATGAGAAAGTACATAGTAGGTTTTGCATACAGTATACTTAATCTGTAGAGTTGCTTTGCAAGTTATTTGGCCAGTGCTGTTGTTATCTATTGCAAATTGGAGAATTGAAATTGGCAAAATCTTGGTTTAATGAAAAAAAATTGGTTTAGTAAAAGGTTATCTAATTAGTTTTACCTAATGTGAGAGTGCTGTTACTTTATGGATGACATTGTCTTATAGAGCATATATTTATTGTGATTTTAAATACATGACAACCTTTTTGAAACATTAATCTGAAGGTGTAGGCTTTAAAATGGAAGGAGTGATGGAGCTTTGAAATCGGCTCCATCCCTATTTTGAATTGTATTAAAGAAGTACAGCCTGATAACCGTAATCAACTTCAGAGCATCACAACTTCCTGAACTGGGCTAGAAAGTGCCTATGTATTTAATTACCAAAATTTGTTTCTGTATTTCTGTTCTTTGTCTGAAACTACAAATAATTATCCTTTATTTTTTTAAGTATTTTTTACTCTATTGCTATCAGTTCTTATTTTAAAAAATGAGCGTTGGGTATCATTTTTAACTGTGAGATAATTGATTCCTGGAGACAGATTTTTCAGTAACGGCATGAGTTTTGATTGTTAAATATATTTTACTTCTTTATTCTTTGTATTAAAGTCCAAAAAGTTCTACTTCTTTTAATTTCCTTCTAAATGAATATTTAAAGGTCCAGAAGGAGCCAATCTGTTCATCTACCATCTTCCCCAGGAGTTTGGGGACCAAGACCTGCTACAGATGTTCATGCCTTTTGGGAATGTTGTCTCAGCCAAGGTTTTCATTGACAAGCAGACCAATCTGAGCAAATGTTTTGGTATGTTCTGTTACATTGTTTTTCGTAAAAGAGAAGAATATTCATGTCAGAGCAGTTGTTTGGAAGGTTTGTCCCACCGTCTTCCTCTAGTTCTTTCTCTCATCTTCTCCCCTCAGAAAAGAATAACCAACTGATATATAATGAGTTGGTACAGAAACTTTTATTGTGAAACATTTAAGTCAGGAAGTTGCTGGTCTGCAGCTAGCAGCTTAAGTAAACAGGTGCATTTTAAGAACACACAGTAGTATTTCAAGTAACTAAAATCTTTTAGCTGAAAATATATCCACTTGTTTATGCAAGCAAGTTACATGTAAGCAAAACATTGGTAAAAAAGCAACATGACTGTAAACTTAAGAGTTAGCATGATTGCTTAGTCATATATTTAACAATTGAGCTCACTAAGAATCTCAGGTTTGGGTGGCATATGGAGTATTCTAGCTCTTCTTTTCCAAGACAGTAAATTGATCAGTAGAAGAATTGGCACTTACAGATTATAGCACTAAAAAGACTCTTAACATCTGCTTATTTGTTTGAGTTGACTAGGGAATTGTATTTTTTTAAAAAGTCCTATTCTCATATGCTTTATCTGTAGTTACACTAAAAGTTAAGAGTGGTTTTGTATTAAAAAAAATTAAGTGGTGGTGATGATATACTCAAATATTCTTATCCTCTAAATAGCACTTAACTCTTGAGGTTTTTTTTTTTTTGTTTTTTTTTAGGTTTTGTAAGTTATGACAATCCCGTCTCTGCACAAGCTGCCATCCAGTCAATGAATGGATTTCAAATTGGCATGAAGCGACTGAAAGTACAGCTTAAGCGCTCTAAGAATGACAGCAAGCCATATTGAGTGCCCCTCCCCCTGGAACTGGAGTGAGAAGGATCTTCTGGTAAGTTGGGGAGGAGCCCACTTTGGGATTCAAAAAAAACTCTTTTAAGGCTGTATTTTTACAGTCATGGAAGCTGATTGATACCACTCTGTCTGGCACATCTTCCCCCGAAGACTCAGCTGCAGCCTCTACTGGGAATTCTGCGGATGGAGGACAACGTTGTGCTTTTGTTTCCAGTGTTTTACTTTGGAGCTTAGGTGCCATATCACTATTTTTTTTTAAAAAAAACAAAAAAGTTTGCTGTGTTTGTAACTGTGTTTTGAGAAGGACCAATGCCAGCCACCTTGGAGAGAAAAGAAAATAGTAAGTGCAATTGGAAGTGGCACTGCATGACTTAGATATGAGGAGATCCCAGTGATACTCATTAAAGGGGAAGGAAAGCAGGAAGCTGAATCCAAATCATGTGGTGGTTGGTTAATGAACAACCCCTAAGGAGTTTTGCCAAGCTATTTGCTAGGTTTATTTAGTAAATGCCTTATGTGAGAACTGTATACAGAATCAGTTAGTTGGAGGAAATAATAATTGGGCAAAAATATTCATGTGGTAATGGAAAAATGCAGTAATTATGCTAAAATACGTTTGTATAGTGCAATGTATGTGGTTGCAGCTTATAAAAGTATCCAGTGATGTTTTTTTGATCAGCTGTTTACACTTTGGACAGAACAACCTTTTTAAAAATTGGATAATATGAATTAGTGTTTCAATTTCTTGGAAACTACACTTGAAGTTAGTTGGTTTAATGCAGTTATCTACACTTTAGGCTGTAATCCAGGAATTCCTGGATTTAATTTACAATCTTGCTATAAATCCAATGTCTCATGATAAAATTTGTTCTTCCCCTATTCTAGAACTTGTACATGAAGGTGTAAGTAGGAATGGTGCTCATAAAGTACAAGTCAAAGCCTCCTTAGTGTTAAACTGACAGATGGTTTTCAAATGAGCTCTTATTGCTCTGATTTCTGGCATTCTTTTTTTTTCTAAACTTTGTACCAGTGTGTGTCAGAATAATACCGGCCCAAAGATATTTTCTTGTTGCTTATACAGATTTATTTTTCACAAATATTGTCATCTTGTTACATAGCAGTTTTCCTTTGAGCATGTGCCAATGCAAAGGACTAAATTCAAAGGGCTGAATCTGTGCAGAATTTTGATCTGGTCTAGTGCCTGGTAATTAATTCAAAGTCAGATTTCTTCCCCTTCTCATACACAGCCTTTTTTTCACATGGGTGTAACTGCAAAAAGCAAAACATTTTTATACACACTGTAGACCTGAATCCAAAAGGAATTTTTAACAGTATGAGTTTGAGTCATGGCAAGAAATTATGTAAAATCTAGTCCTGAGGCTAGAAAAGACTATTGTTAGGAAAGTTTACAGTGTTATATGTAGATTCAATGTATTGCTACTTTCTGAATATGCTCTTTCTCATTTGTTAAAATATTTTCACAGCATGCCAGTCAATCCATAAATCTTCTATTTAGAAACAAGACATTTTAGGGGAGGATGGAAAAAATTATTTCCAAGGAAGATCCAAAAGCTCATTAAGTTTGAAATGCCATTGTGTAAGATAAAATTCAATAGGATATCTAGGCATTTACTAGGGACTGGGTCCCCTTGTTTACTAAAACTGAGTCATTGTAATTTGCATATGGCCACCATCTGTGATTCAAGTTGTTTTTCTTATGAATTTGGAATCTCACTACAGATTTATAACTTGATGAGTGGCATAGTAAAAATTAAACATTTATTTAGAAAGCATATACAATGGTGATAAAAAAGTTGAATGGTCAGATTGCCAAATTTTCCATTTGTAGCTGGCATGTGGTATCCTTCAGTGTTGAATATTTGGGGTCTAATTTAAAAGCATATGCGTACACTTAGATAATTGTATACCATTTGAAGTTTGTGCACTAGGATAAGTTGTATCCTGATATTATTAGGATGGGGGAGTGTGAAGTGCTGAGGGTCCCAGAATTGTCAAGGGATTTTTTAAATAAAAATATACTTTCAGGAAAAAAAAAAAGAGGTCATGGTTGGGAGCAGTTGCTCCAGTTGCAACCTGATATAACCAAGAATGTTGTTTCTATTTTTATAGAAGTTTTATACTGCTCCAGGGTGGAGAATATTTATTATCTAAATTATTTCACTGGATAAGACCAGGGTTTTGCATAATCCTGAATGTGATTGTGTAACGCATACATAAACAATGTGCATGATTGAAACTACTGACTTAAAGTGGCCTGTTTGTAACTAGGCAAACTGCTAAATAGGATAAGAATTAATGCTGTGAACCAGTGGAGGAGGAAAGCTGTGCTCAATTTTTGCTATAGTCACTCCTCCCAGTACTACTGCTATTCTCAGTCACTATTATTAGCTTTTCTAAATACTTTGTCACTATTTATTCAATATCCATATACTTTGTAACTTTCTGTATGCTTCCATCATGATAGCTATGGGGCAACTTTCCTCCCATTGAACTAGCAACACAATATTTGTGTTATGCTTATCCTATAATGTTTCCTTTCATAAGTATGATCGATGCAAGTGCCCTAATTCTACTGTCAGAGTTACCAAAGTTAAGAATGCAGGTTAAATTCTAAAAGTGAGATCTTTGGAATAGATTGGCAGAATTCTTGTGCCTTCAGTGGTGCTGTTCTGAATGATTTAAGATAGAATGCTTCAACCAAAATACAGTACTTGTTTCTCCTCAATTTCCCTTGATCTGGCCACACAAATGCTTTTCAGAACAAATAAATAAAGATTTGTTTCCCAGGGAGATTCCCACTTGGCAAGAAAATGAATCTGGTTTATATAAGAATACATATAGCTTCCCCTTTGGAGTTTTGCTTCCACATATCATGCTGTTATATTTTTCTCCATAGCTTGTTAATCTGTCTGCTCCCTCTGCCCAATCTTTGGTTTAAAAAAAATCACTGAAGCCGATCAAATTGGAACATAATCATTTAGTTACTTGATATCATAGTTACTTATACATACACACTCAGATTAAAATGGTGAGTTTGGTAAATATACATGCAGAATAGATGAAGAAGTTCAAATTACACTGAAAATTATATTGAGCAGAGTTTGCTTTCATGAAGCAAATTTTGCAACACCAGAGCCTTAGTATTATTGGGAGAGAGTGTGGATATCTTTAAAATAAACAAATAGTTATGGTTTTGCATGTTGCTTTTTAACTATGTATTTTGTTAATTCATGTGAATGGATAGATTCTAGGAAAGAGAAAATGTTCTATTGAGATTTTGGGTTGAAAATGTTCTATTGAGATTTTGGGGTGTGCATTATAATAATAATTTAAAGACCGACATATTTTAATTCAGTAAGTTAACTTTTGTAATCTTGCACACCCCCAAGGGTAGGAGCAAATGCAATCTTTACTGATTCCTTAATTCAAACTTATTTAGGCAACCACAAACCAAGAAAAGATACTGCACAAACTAAGAAAAGATACTGCTTCTTAAAAAAGCTGTTGACAAGTAGAGAGGGGTGCACAAGCCAGATATTTGCCATCTTTTGGACATGAATGCTGTACATCTTTAGTTGGATCAAAGGTTTTTCTGCCAGTGGGAGCCTTCTTGGGTTCATTAAGGATACTCTAGGGGAAGTGACTTTACAAATGTACTTCTCTTAGTATTACTATCAAATTATTTCAATGAATTCCCCAATCCTAGGGCATTCAGGGGTAAAGGGAATTATAAAGAGGAAAAAAAGTTAACAAGGATTAACTCCTCCCTTGTTTCAGCTAAAGAAGGTTTACCCTAGACCTAAAATATCAGCTAACGGAAAAATGGTTTGTTTAAAGATCACTCATTTTGATTCCAAGCCAGTATTGTTATTAAATAAGCTTAACATTAAATAACATAGTGTAGCTTGGCATTTGTTAAAAAAAGTAAATTGCATTCACATAAATGTATACTTCATTTGTATTATTCAGCTGAAATAGATCTCTGTATTTAAATCAAAATGTTGTAACATGCATTTATTATAATTAGGATGGAAGCAAGGGCAAATCTAAGAATGATACTTTTTCCAGTAATCATATGCTGCTTCAGACAATTGCTTATGAACACTATGTTAAAATAACGCTTAAATGTATTTGTCCTTGGTATTTAGGTCTCTTGTGTTGTGATCCTGTTAGAGATTCTGTCGCTTGAAAATCTCTTAACAAGTCTCTGCAGATAAAAACCCTTCCTTTCAAAACTGGCAGAGGTGACTGTAGAACTTTTGAGAGTCCAGAATTCCTCCTCAGAATCAGAGAGCAACATTTACATATTGAAAAGAGTTGCAAAGGAGGGTGGTGGGTTTTTTGCAAGCATCATAGTAAAAAGGGCTCAGCTGCAGCAAGTCTTAACTTGCAGTCAAGTCTTAATTCTTTCCTTTGTGTGTGGGGCATCAGTTTTACTCACACAGTAAATGTGTTTAATGTCATTTTAATGCCAGAATCTACATACATGTACAAACACACACACGCATATGAGTTTCTATTGCCTAAGTATGCCCCATGGTAAGAAGAAGAAAGTGTTAAACTATCAGTGCCCAGTTGTCCAGTGATCTCTGCTTTGTCTCCCACCTGTTATGTGAACTGTTTTACAATTAACATTTTATGAAGTCAAGTTCTAGTGAAGGGCGGGGTGCTACCTTCCTCATGAAGACGTAGCAGGAACACTGACTTAGGGGTGTGTTTGAATGCATAGCTGTATGCCGCTAAGTCAGAGTCCATTCTGTAGCCAGAGTCTAAAGGGAATCCCAGGCCTCTGTTCCATTTAATTTCTGACAATTTTTTACATTTATTTGGTGTCTTATGCACTTCAACTTTTACTTGTTCATTGTTGGCATGTGCTGCCCTTCCTTGTCAACTCCCCTCCCCAAGAGGTCTCATTGTACAGTGCCCATTCCTGTTTCACTCTCTTCTCTCTTTCTCTCTCTGTTTGGATGTACTGTTCTGTGTAACTCAGTAGGTCTCCTTCTTTCTGGTTTGTTTTTTTCTAGATTCCTGCCGTTT
>JAEANM010016604.1:0-13218 GCA_017656035.1 Myanophis thanlyinensis
ATAAATAAATAAATAAATAAACCACAGGAAGTAGACAAGAGGGGACAAGTTAAACTCTAATAGGGTCTAACTGGATGAGTCCAGGAAGTAGTCAATGCACTTTTCAGTGAGAGAGATAGACTACCAGCTTGAAGGAGGCAGACTCTGTCCTTGAACTCTGGAGCTTTGAATAATTATTACTCAGTTGCAAATCTTCCTTTCCTTAGGCAAGATGTTTTAAAGTAAACTATACTGATAATTTAGCTGCAAGCATGCTTAAAAGAAGCCAAGTAGCTAGAATATTTTCATCCTGCCTTTTCCCTGAATATAGTTCTTTTTGCTGCGACAGAGAGATGAAGAGTGCTACCATGAAGGTTTTTCTGGATCTTTGAACTGCCTTTGATATTACTGATCAGAAGATATTGAAGGCGCATCTGCATGGACTGAGAATTGGAGACATAACATTTATAAGAGTCTATTCCTATCTGTGGAGCCATCACAATAAAGTACAACCATAGCAGGAGTTTTCTGTTTGGTCCCAAACATCTTTAATTGGGAGGGCATGCTCCTTAATAAAATACAGGACATTTCCTGAATACTTCCTGAGTTTGAAAACTATGTATCCATAGTCCTCCCATCTTATCTAGTTGTTATTCTCTTTTAACCCTTCTGGACTTTGTGAGGGAGAATGGAATTAAAAAAGTTGACTTGTCTACAGTTCTCAGTTCCTTACAAATTGGCCTAATCATTTTGACACCTGAGGAAATGGACAAAACCTCTTCCCTGTGTATATACAGAAGCTGACCAGAAGCAATTCAGTCATGTTTCAGCGTACACAATGGGAGAGATTCTAGAATCGTATTTGCAGAAAGCAAACCATTTTAAAGGATGCAGGGAAATTGTATGAATCTGCCATCTGATCACTCTGCCTCTAATATTTACCTCATTTCCCTCACAGCTTCTGTTGCCTGATACAACCATCTCATTCAGCTGCATGGTAGGCCATACCTGATAATAGTATTTTCCTACTTTACAGGACTGTAATAAGCATGAGAGAGACAGCACCCGTTGAAAGTTTTTCTAACAGTCTAAAAAGCTCAACTCAGCTGCTAAGTATATGATTCCATGCATCCTTCAGTTCTCCGCCTGAGAGAATGCCTTTCAGAGCCACCTCCTCTAGGGCCTCAGTGCCATCAGGTCAGCATCACCAGCCACATCACTGGGATTAGAGAGCCAAAAGTGACGATAATACTCTTCCACAAGCAGCAGCTCCCAAGCCACCCCATAACCCCAATTCCCTGCTGAGATAACAAGCCCCTTTTAAACAGCCAGCCTTTTTCTTTATTGCTTCCCCTATCAGATTACAGGCACGCTGGATATGTGTGTGTTGAGGGGAAAGGATGCTATTTTTAGAAGTCTGTTTTCTAAAAATAGTTCAGAGATGTTTACAATTGCGTCACAAGTGGTAATTTTATCCCCTGTTTGGCCCCATAAGTCCCCCTTTTCCCACCCCCTCCCCCAGAGGGGGTTATTATAAAAGAAGGAGAGACAGAGGATGTCGGGTCAGCAAGTTCAGACCCAGCCAGACAGCAAAGAGGTAAGAGATCCTTGGACTGAAGACAGGGTGGTGGTAATGGTGATGGTAACACCTCAACCCCCCCCCCCAAAAAAAAAAAAAAATAAGGGTTTATCTATTATGGGTGGGTAATGGACATCATTATTATTTCAAAAGCCAAGAACTGTAAGAAATTCCATTACTTTAGGTGTTGGTTTTCTTGGCTTTTAATAACAGGATTTAGCCTGGGAATGGCAATTATTCTAGCTTCTATCCTACTCAGTGGTGGAGTCTGTAGCTCCAAGCAATTCTGTCTCAGCTGGTCCATCCAGTGGCCAGCACAAACATTGAAATGATAGGAGTAATTAGTTAGCATCTTGGAAGGAATGTCATAATTTGAATCCAATGACTGCCAAGTCTAAAAATCCTAATCCACAGAAGGAATAGATGTTGCCTTCCTACTTATGCATCAGGAAGGGGATTCGGCTGAATCAACACCAACTATCACTTAGGTGGGCTAGATTGCTGCTGCTGATGCTATGGGAAATATTTGGGGCCGCCCACAGTTAATTTTTGAAATGGGAAATTTTGTGGCTTAATTGTGTCAGGAAGTAACATCTTTTGTTCTTTTCCCTAATCACAGATAGGCTCCCCACGATCACTTAAATGTAAAGATGTGCTTTATTACCTTTTCAAATGTTGTAGAGCTGGCCTTTGGATTAAAAGCAGCGATACTGCTGAGCCACAGCATAGATTAATGTTGCTCTTGAATGGTGGATTGTCTCAGAAATAGGTGCTCCCTTTACCTAGGATTGCTACATATATTTCTTGTAAGAAAAACTCTTTTCCACATCTCTCAGGAGTTCGGTGTCCTTTCCTAAACTCCCAGAGTAGCCCCTTGTTTTGAATTTTGATGTAATTCTGAAGTATGAATCTCATTGAAGCTTCCTCTCATTCCTGATTACCTAAGCATCTAAGCAGAGAGAATCTTAGGAATATGACAATTGCTTATTCCCTCAACAGATTGATGCTCACTAACTGCTGCTGAAAATTTAGTGTTGGTATCAACACAATATAATAATTTGAAATTCATTAAAAAAAAACAAACAGTAACTATGCTGAAAAAACTATCAATCAATAGAGAAGAATTATAGGTTTATATTAAAGAAACTGCTTATATTAAATCCTGAAAAAGTAAGGCTAAATGCTAAAATGTTCCTTGGGAAGTTGTGTTTAATATAGCTGATCATAGGATATACAAAAGTTACTGCTTAGCATGCTCCTGTTTGGGTATCGATCTGTTTTCATAACTGTCCATTCTTTATCTTGATGGCTTTTCTATTCATCCTCCCACCCACCCCCGCCCCCAACATCAGCATGTCCCAAACCAATGGTACCTCTCTCTAAGGCAGGAATAATTATTTTATATATAAACACAGAGTTTTCAATAAGCTGAGGACAGGCAAGGAGAAGTATTAACTGGACAGACAGACAGACAGACACAGATACAGACATTACACACAAACAGAACAATGTGTTTCTTACAAATACTGCTCACCTGCTGCTGGCATTTATCCCTTGAGGAAGAGGGTTTCATTGATAACAATGAACATTGCACTTCAGTAGTTTTAATAATAGCCATAATATTTATTTGTAGTGGTGCACTTTTCAACTAGGTAACATAACAGCAAGCCAATTCAAAAACAATTAAAACATGATAATATCAACAGCCACCAGTAAATACAAATCATTGCACAGTACAAATTCAAAAGGATAATAGCATTACAATCACCAGTTAAACATGAAACCTCATATCCTATCAAAACTGCTAATAAAAGAACTGAAATAAAGAACCTAAGTGGAGTAATTTTACAAGAGGCTATATTAAACTGTTGTGTTGGGATTGTAATGTCTGGATTCACCTCCAGCATCCCAAGACACAAATTTCCTAGTAGTAATGTCAGTAACACCTACAAGTCAACAGGGTGGAGAACGCTCACACAATCTCTACAAACTTAAATCTAGCAGGATTTATAACCGATAATTTAGTCTTGCCATAGGGGAAATTAAATGAAGACAAAATAGTATATTCAATTTGAATCAGTTGTAAATTATGCTAAATCTTTCTCCTGACATGGTTCTGAATCAGATGAGTATACTTAACTAATAATTTGGAGAATATCTGTCCATCATAATGGATAATTTACAGTCTATATTCTTTTTGACTACAAAACTGTTCCCACTCAAACTGATTTAAATTCTGCTTCATATCCCTTTCAATGTTCAGCACACTAGGAGAAAGTTTCTCTGTATTAAAGGAGACCTAGGAGAAGCACACTCACCATGACCTCTCCCCTCTGTTGCTCTGGGTGTAGAGGTCAATCCAGTATATTAGAGAATCTGCAGTCTGTGGGGCTTCTCTGTATGAATCAGAATCTTAGAAAATCAGGGTCTTTATGACACTGGAAGTCCTTTACTCTTCTAAATGTTTGAGCAAAACAGGGGTTGGAGGTGGATAGCTACCACCTGTTCTGCTTGTCTATCGTTGCTAGTTTTCCAAGAATAACAGAATAAAAGAGTTGGAAGGGACCTTGGAGGTCTTCTAGTCCAACTCCCTGATTAAGCAGGAAACCCTATATCGTTTTAGAAAAATGGTTGGCCATTTGTCTTCTTAAAAACCTCCAGTGTTGGAGCACCCATAATTTCTGGAGGCATGTTGTTCCACTTATTAATTATTCTAACTGTTAGGGAAATTCTCCTTAGTTCTAGGTCAGTTCTCTAGTTTCCATCCATTGCTTCTTATCCTGCCTTCAGGTGCTTTGGAGAATAGGTTGACCCCTTCTTCTTTGTGGCATCCCCACAAATATTGAAACACTGCTATCACGTCACCCCTAGTCCTTCTTTTCATTAAACTAAACATACCCAATTCCTGCAACCATTTTTTGTACGTTTTAGACTCCAGTTCCTATTGAACTCTGTTGCTCTTCTCTGCGCTCTTTCAGGAGGCAACTTTTTATCATCTTTTCAGAACAGCTTGACAGATAATCTTTGTTAACTTGGCACTACCCAGATGTATTGGACTACAGTTGCGATCCTCCCTAACTAGCGGTCATACCAATGGATGGGTGAGAGGAGGACTGCAAATTAGGGGAGGCTCAGCATTTGAGTACATACATAATTTGAAATGTTATTCCAGCCTTGATCATTGTGGCTTCCTCTTGGGCAGTCTGGTTATTCTCATTTGCTTCAATAATTTCTGTCCTTTTGCAGAACTATGACCATCTTGTGTGAAAACTGCAATAAGCCAGTCAGAAGGCGAAAACACCAGGTCTCTGCTCCTATATCTGTTCCTAGGCAGAACCTCTGCACTCCAAGGCCTTTCAGGTCAGTGAGATGATCTTGCAATCCTTTCTTCCCACTGGGGTTTAGAAGAGGGGAAGGATGTCTGTTGCAGGATCTGCAATCATGTTCAATTATTACATTTTGGACACAATGAAATAGTATGAACATAGTAAATCTTGGTGCCATTGTAATGTACTGTTTCTAAGGGCAATGGGGTCTCCAACTTTGGCAACTTTATGACTTGTGGACTTCAACTCCCAGAATTCCTCAGCATTGAAGTCCACAAGTCATAAAGTTGCCAAGGTTGGAGACCCTGTTCTATACTATTAGTTGGTCCAAAACAGAGCTGCTGTGTTGCTGAGTAGACAGAACATCCGTTGTTTCCCAGACCAATTTACTCAAAGAACTGTCTTTTTCATGTATCTCTTGAAATCATCTTCAGAGGCCCTACTCTTCAGTGTTTCTATTACTCCTCTTAATTGGAAGAGAGTAACTTTTTCAATCATGGCAACAGACTTCATAAAATATTCCCCAACACCATCCTTTTGCCAAGATCATCAGCCAATTGAGGTCCATCATATTTAGAGGGCACAAAGTTGGAATAAATGCATACACTATATTTTAAGCAGTTGTTTCATTACCATACCTCTAATTTCACTTTTTAACCCACTTTTTAGAGTCTCAATGATTTCAGATATAAATGAATATATTTTCATTTACCTAAATCTTTTATTCTTAACAGTTCCATTAAATGTAGCATCTCCATTTTTAAAAAGTGTTTGCTTAATTTTGGGGTGCTGTAATACAAATTATATACACTTTATTCATTAAACATGAAACTCAGTCAACTGAACATTTAAAAATGTGTCACATTATTGACTGGCACTGATGGTTGATATGGGTTGCTGCCAGCATTCTAGGTATCGACCAAGTACCTTCTCAAAATGTATGTTGTTCCAAGTAGCACAGTTTTTTGCAGTTCTGCTGGTGCTATTGCAGGAAACTGCAATTTCTTCATGTACTTCATGTACATGTAAAATTCTTGAACATGGTGCCAAGTGCCCCGATAACAATGGGTATCACTGTCACATGTTTCATCCAGGTAGTTTCAATGGCCAGGTCGTGATATTTTGTGATATTTTCTAGTTCTTTTTCTTCGACTTTGGCATCTCCTGGTACAGCAATATCAATAAACTGTACACTTTGATTATGGATGACTGTGATATCTGGCATGTTGTGTTCTAAATGATGATCTGTCTGTATTGGAAAGTCCCACAAGATCTTTACCTTCTCATTTTCGACAACTTTTTCCACTTTGTGCTCCCATGACTTTTTGGATACTGGTAAGTCATATTTTTTATATAATGCCCAGTGGATTAGTTTAGCAACTCAGTTATGTCTAGCTTTGTAATCAGTTTGTGCAATTTTGCTGCATTCACATATTAAATGTGAAACAGTTTCAACTTTGTCATTGCAAAGTTGACAGTTTAGATTGTTGGTGGTTTTTTTATATTATTATTATTATTATTATTTCCATATTTGCCATTATCTTTGACATATAAGTTATCATTCCCTTTAAATGTATTTTTATCATTGTATTTGGTGAATTGCCTAAAAGAATATCAGGAGACATTTAAATACCATAAAAACTGATTATACACTGTCAAATTAGTGACGGCTCTTAGTGACCACATAGACACTTCTTATGATGAGTCATAAATTATATATTCGAAATTTTATTTATATCGGGTTTTTAAGTGCAATTATCTGAACCAAAAACTGGTGGACAACTGTGGGTCAACTACCATACAACTTTTTAAAATAAAATATATTAAGAATGCTTGTTATTCAGGATATCCTGCCGTATCCTGTTTTCTCAAAAGCTACTTCTTGATGCCACAATCAGAATACAAGAGTAGTAGTTTTATTTTGCTTTGCTTCCTTGCAACTGGGAATCATTGCTTTTGGAGAACCACAAACTTTGAATATTGCAGAATTAACACAAGCAAAGAGTTACTCTCTGGAAATTAACCTGCAGACTGCATGGACATGCTTCAATACTTTTTGATTAACCCTATGCATGTTCCTAGAGGGTCAGGAACCTCTTCAAACAACTAAAATTATTTAGGGCTTTAAAAAGCAACCTTCTCTAAAATGAGCATTAGCAGTCAGTGCAACTGAAGGAGAAATGAGACAAGAATTACTGCATCTTGAAGTGCACCATTCGGTACCTACTGTAATTTCTGGGATCTTTTAAAAGGGTGTTTTCTAGATGAGAGCATTGTAATAATCTAATCCGGACTACAGAAAATAAATATACATTCCCAGATAGCAAACCCTGTCATAAACCAGGCGTTCTGATCTCTGTGAGGAAAACACAATTCTGATGCTAAAAGGAAGGTAAAGTAGACTTCATCAATCCTGGATGTGTCACATAGAGTCAAAGTAATTTTTGCCTATTTGATCTAATATTTTGTTGTAGGCAGAAGTATGAAAATGTAATAGCTCAACCAATCAGCTAAGAGGCTAAGGTGCAGCCTTAACTGTAAGATTCACTAAATGCAGTAGGACCTTCTTCAAAGTAAACCTTTATATAGGATCATGATAGAAGATTCTCTTCTTTCCAAAACAGACGCTGTTGTTGCTGCTACGATTTCTTCAGTGGCCAGATTTTATGCCCACTAAATAAACACTGCTCATAACAGCTTTATGGGATTAGCACAGCTGTTCCAGAGCCCCTGCAAATCAATTGCTTCCTCTTCTGAGAGACTGAGGCATGCAGAGCACTGAATGCCAGATGAAGAGCAGAAACTCAGTTAGAATGGCTTCACTTTTTAGGGCACTGTTCCTCAATCTGGGGACTTTAAGATGTGTAGCCTTCGACTCCCAGAATTTCCCACCCATGAAACTGGCAGAATGCAGTTGTTTTATAAGCTGTGGGTTGCCATGGGGAAAGGTTATGGGCCGAAATAGATAGTGCAGAAGCAAAAACATGGGCCTAGTCAGACCTCTAGTGACTACTGAAGGGAATATCCTCAAGGTAGACAGCTGACTGGCTAACTGGAATTGAGTTTTGGTTACTGTATTAGCGTCATCAACAATTACTTTTAAAGCATCTCAAATCCAAGAAGTTCTGGTATCTGTGATAGAGTAGACACACTTCCTTTCAGGCTTATGATAATAATTTGCAGTGTGACCCAGGCCCCAGCAAGGACTTGGATTAATTTAGTGGTGCACAATGAGCACTTTGGCTTAAGTTACAGCTGGACTTGGGCCCCCCACATATTTTATTTAACAACAACAACAAGCTAACAAAAGCTGGCTGTAAAGCTGAGTTTATTAAATCTTACAAGTTCTTTTGATACTTTAAGTTCTTTACCTCCAATTCCTTACACAAATTAATGGCTGTGTGATGGTTGTCATGGGAACATAAGCTACAATGCTGTGTTGCATACAGAATTTTTCCACTGAGTGGCCCATTTTGGATAACACCAAATCCTCTCAAATCAGTCTGCTTCTCTTGTTTCCCAAATTCTTTGCTGCTGTCGTTTCTTTATTGATCACCATTTTCTAGGGCTTTTTTTTAAGTGTTCCCTTTTTTAAGAACTTGGAGAGAAAGTAATTAATATTTGGCTTTCTGAAAATCCAATGCTATCTTACACTTGGAAGAATGTTTCCTCAGCTGAATTGAGGCTGACTAGACAATAAGAGGCAGACAAGGCTTTTAGTCTGCATGTAGATAAAAGGTAGGTAGCAGATGGTGCCCTTTTTCTGAGCCCTGTGTGAAAGCTGCAAATTGTCCAGCTCCTTCACGAAAAGCTTGGGATTCCTTTTGTCCTCCTTTGTGCCTAGTTCCCTCTTTTGTCAAACTCCTTTCATATCAATTGCCATGCAGCATTTTCTAGCTTGACCAGTTTTCCAGCTTTCAGAAGAAGTGGAGCAAATGGCTGGATCTCATCGCCAAGAAAATCCTGTAGTGCTCACTGTCTTCATTCCTAATTTGCTAAAACCTCAATAATACCAGGCAAATTGCCTGGCTTCATGCATCACACTAAGCCAAATGTATTTTTATTGTAGCTCACTGTATGACAAGAATGCCCTGGCAACATTTTGGTGGTGGGTTTTTTTTGCTGTGTTTTCTTAAAGCTGCCACTGCTTCCCACAAAATTAGATCAGCCCCCAAGGTGCTGGCTTGACTGCAAGCTATTAAAAATAGAGCTACTTTGAAGAGTCTTTGAGACATGAATGTCATCAGTTTATAGATCTATGTGAGTAAGGGTTGATTTACTTGCCTTTTTGTTTTTATTTTACTTTGTTTTGCTGCATATTGCATATTGATGGATATATTGTAAACCTCTGAGGATATTTCTGCTTGCAGCAGATATATAAATCCAATAATAATAAATGCTGCCTTCGCATCAGGCCCAGCCTGAGTGAGACAGTCCTGTGTCATTCTTTTTTGTGCTGCTCTTAAAGTAGTATTTTCTCCTTTATTCTTCCATTCTTTGAAGACAGCCTCCAGATGTAATTTAGCATTTGCCGATCATTACTTGGAATGAAATCAGATGGCTACAACAAGAAAGCAACGGTGGGGTGAATAGGTGGAATAGCTAGATAACAGAGTAGAATAGATCCCTCCAGTAGATGGAGTAAAATCAATGATTGTAAAAAATAAAAAAGCCAAACTAGGCAGGACAGGGATCAACAACGGGACAGAAAAATTTGTGTTGGTATCGTTTTCTGTGGACTCAAGGAAGAGAGGAAAGCAATTCAAACCTCTTATTCTTTTTCTTCTGTTGAACTCATCTTCTTACGTACACTAGGTTGGAAGAGTCAACCCAGGATGACTGAATGGCTTATTAGCTGTGTCCACATGATGTGCTGAACAATAAATCAGGCAATGAATTCAATGCACAAAACCCTGAAAATTGGGCAAATTGGTTAAATTGTGTTAACTGCAGGGTGAGCATGTCACACAAGACCAGTCAATAAGAATAATAATGGGAGAACTTTGCCATCACATCCATGGAAGCAACTGCCTATGGAAAAGGAAATTTGAATCTATGAATCATACTAGTTAGGTGCTTTCTTTGGCCTTAGCTCAGTGTTTCTCAACCTTGGCGACTTTAAGATGTTTGGACTTCAACTCCCAGAATTCCCCAGCCAGCTTTGCTGCCTATTCTGTTAATGAATTCAGCTAATTGCATATTAAGTGAGCTGGTACACTCTGTCCCCTAATTGATCTGAAATCTTATTCTGGAAAAATGTGCACTATTTGAAGGTGCTGAATTTATGCTCTGAAGCCCCTTATGAACAGCCCTAATAAACCTCACAATTGAAACCCACTGACAGCCTTTCTCATGAATTTATTGAATCTCTTTTTACATCCATAGTGACCACAACTACATGTTGTGGCAGCAATTCCCACTCTACTTTTTGTCTACTCAGAATTTCCCTCTCTGTGGTTCATTTGAAGACTTCATGGCAACTAGTAATCAGCTAACTCTCCCCAGATCATAGCATTCCCCTCCCCATTAAAAAAGACTTACCAAAGAGCATGGTGAGCTTGCTAGAAATGTTTAATTAGGGCACACAGGGCATTTCACATGCAAAAGTCAATCTAAAATGTAGATGTTTTATGGCCGTACAGAAATGATGTACTGAAAAAAAAAGCTTTAAAAGTTCTATGCTGAATCTGCAATTTGATACATATTTACTTTAGAGTAGGTCCTACTTAATGTAAAGAGTTATTCCTGAGTAAAACATGCATTAGATTCTGCTATTAGAACAGTGGTAAGGAAGACTTTCAGACTTTGAAGTGACCAGAATATTTATTTTAAGGAAAGCCTTTTCAACACTTACAGAAAAGGAGTTATAATTAACATTCTGGTTTCATTTGTGAAAGCTGGATGACTTGCTTAAGGCCATGAAGCAAACTGATCACAGATAAGTAGTATTTGGGGTTCTCAGACTATGGAACATTTCAAATGTTAGTGAGTTCCTTGAGGATACTGTTGAAAAGCTCTTGTATGTGGCAGTTACAGTGCGTACAACCATTAAAAGCTGTTTTCCACTTGAGTAGATCTGTTAATGGGCAAAGCTTTCCTAATACCTGGTGACAGAAACACATGGTAAGGGCATAGCCTATCTCTAAAACAGCTTTGTCCCAAAGGTTTTAGGACAATGGTTGTCATTGTTTCATTGGTCATCCAAGCTGAAGCTAATGAGCCTTGCTTATATAGAGAGAGCTTCTGGGCACATTTCAACATTTTGATCCCAGGTCCCCAGTCTAAATTCTGTATTCCCCAAAACCCTTCCTCAGCTAGCACTGGCCATTTATTTGGCAGATATGTGCAAAAATTCTTAGCAATGCTGATTCTACTCTGCTTTACAGTTTGACTCTGATCAAATTAACTAAGGTAAGATAATTGTAAGTATGACTTCAGGGCTACCTTTATCATTAGGTACAATGACACAGGCAACTCAAGCAGCTGATGATAGCAGCCAAGGAGTAGTTATGTGCCTGAGGCAATGAAGTTGTGTTTGTTCATTCATACTGAAAAGTTAGGAAACTGAACACATGGGAAGGTTGCAAATGGGCAAGAGAAGGCAAATAAAAGCCTTACTAGATCCCAATAAAGATAGATATTTCTCTTGAAAACTCTTCCCGAGTCAGGAAGATTTGAGTACATGCATCGATCTATGTGGTGTCAAAGTTGATTTCATTGAGGGCCGCATCAGCGTTGTGTTTGACCTTGAGGTGCCCAGGGTTGGCATGGCCAGGGTGGACATGGCCAGCTTGATGTCACTCATGTAGGGGGCATCTGTGGTGGCCCGAGTGCTATGCCAGCAAAAACGGGCTCCATTTTCAGCTGCAACTGCCTCCTGCAACCCTCTGCCAGCAAAAATAGAGCACGGGAGTTCCACACGTGGCCTTCGCGAGCTGTTTTTGCTGTCAGAGGCACTGTGGGCCACTCTTTTACTGTTTCAGGGTGGCCTCCTGGGCCAGATCTAAGCACCCCATGGGCTGGATCCGGCCCCCGTGCCTTGAGTTTCACACCTCTGATCTATGTACACACAGTTTCTCCACTTTTCCCATTATCTTTCCTGACTCTTTTTAATGACTCAACCTACCCACCCCCCCAAAAAAGAAACAAGGTGTCACTGAAAGATGACAACATAGTTTTGAGATGGGAAACATGCTTTTGGAATTTTCCCCCTTAATTCCCACATAAAAACATAGTTATGTGAGATCTACGTTACCAGGAAAAGTACCAGCCATAAGATTAGTTAATCATCCTATCATCCCAAAAGGGAGCTCCATGGGGAAGAGTGGAATAATGTTCAAATAAATGTGCTTCTTACTTTAGAGCTATGTGCAAGTTCATAATGTGAAAACGGCAGAGGTTGTCTGTGTAAGTCGGATCCTCTAATCCAGTATTTCTGAATCTCAGTAATTATGTGAACTTCAACTTCCAGCATTCCCCAGCCAGCATTTGGAATTCTGAGAATTGAAGTCCACACATCTTAAAGCTTCTGAAATTAAGAAATGTTTCTTTAATCTACCATGAGACTCAGGAAATGTATTTTAAAGGTTTGGAAATAGGAGAGGAACAAATGTGTATGGCTCATACTCTGCACTCTTGCAGATCAACAAAAAGTGCCTCCAAGGCTCGTCGGGATCAGATCAATGTGGAGCTGCAAACTCTTCGGTCTCTTCTGCCCATCTCAGAACAAGAGAAGGAACAACTTTCATATCTCCACACCATGGCTCTGGTCTGCTTCTATATACGAGAGACTCAACTTTTTAGTTCTGGTAAAAGAAAAATCCCAACTTTTTCTGTAATTTATTTAGTGAGTGCCAGCTCAGTAGCCATAATCAAATCATATTTCTCTAACCATCATTTGACTTTCCTATAAAAGTTTGATTAATTGCAGGAAGAAACTAAGGTTCAATGGAATACACACCATATCATATTGTATAGTTTTGCACATATATAGAGACATATATTGAGATGTGACCAGTAATCACAGAAGCAGTTTACCGGTTTGTATTTAGAAATATAGCTAAGGTTGTGAAGGGTTCATGTGTTGATTTTGTTTGTGGGAATGGAGGGGAGTACTGACTATGATGAATGGGGAATGTACTTTAGGAATTACAAGTAAGTAAAGAAGTCATCAACTGCTCCTGAAAATAGAAAGTAGTGAGTCATCATTTATTTCAAACTATGATTACCATGTGACATCCTCACATTTTCTGTTTAAGAATCTCAATCTATCCTATTTCCTGCAGAATATAGATCTGTATTTGAAAATGTTTGTTTGTTTGTTTATTTATTTAT
>JAEANM010016605.1:0-13218 GCA_017656035.1 Myanophis thanlyinensis
ATATGTTGAAAAGTAGTATTTAAGTGTCACTTTCAAGTGTATATAATAATTTTTTTCCTACACTTTTTTTTTTCTATCGCAAAACATAATCTATTTTGTGGATAACCCTCGTATTATATGGTTTGTTTGGTTTAGCCTTAAGATGTTTCACATCTGGTCTTTCTTTTGTATTTCTTATACATTGTGTAAACAAGACCACTGTGATTTGTAAACCATAGTTTGTATGTAGACCAGGGTTAGCAGCAGAACGCAAAGTGGCAGATACCAGCCTTTTAATGGAAAGTTATAGACTAGTATTTTCAACCTTAGTAACTTTAAGATTCTTGGACTTCAACTCCCAGAATTCCCCAATCAACATGCTGCATAAGGAATGATGTCTACAAAGCTTAAAATTGCCACGGTTGAGAAACACTGTTATAGACAGTAATGTATCATTCTGATCCTCTGCTGGTTGATAAATAGAAATTTTTCACCTTCCCAAGTCTAAGGTTGAGAATGACTGGCCCAAAGTTACCCAGCTTGTTTTTCCATATAAGGAAGAGGTTAAGATTTGAGTCTTTCCTCTTCTAATTCAGTACTTTAATCACAAGACCACACTACCTTTTGTGTGGTATTGTATATAAATAAATTACACAAGCAACATTTGATGATTACATATCTGAAATTTCACCTTTTAGTGATTTTGTCTGACCTACCTTCCTTCTCAGCCCCTGAAAATATTGGTAACTCGTGAATTTTCTTCAGGTGTAAGGCCAGTCAATTATGGTTTATTTAACAAAACATTATTCAGCAAATCATGGCTGTGCATAATGCATAACCCAATAATTGAATTTTATATCTCAACAAATATAGAGAGACAAGAAATTAAGGAATAAAAAGAAGAGGAGCAAGGACAAAGTCATGAAAAGTTGCTTAGCTAGAATAGAAAGTTATAGCACTGAAATATTAGCAACATCGTACAGGCGAATAGGAGTTAAAAAAATTGCTTACTTGGTGTATCATATTCACTTTATTTTCTATAGGACATTTGGCAAATAACATATAAAAGAATTTGGCAAGCAGCAGCAAAAATGCTATTTATCCCTTAAAAACCAGACTAGATAGTTTAAATCATACCTACCTGTCTGGAAAAAGGCACAGGAAGGAACACATCAGTTTGAAATCAGATAAATTTGATATTAACATGCAAAGCATATTCCTTTCTTCAGTCTGTACACTTGAAAATTACATTTGGTAATTGACTGATCTGCCCAGCTATAACTGATATCCAATAATTCTCAACATGACATATTTCCCTGGATAGAAAAAAAAATGGATCCAGAATAATAACAATAACAATAGCACTTAGACATACATACCACTTCGTAGTGCTTTATAGTACTATCGGTTTACAGAGTCAGCATATTGTTCCCAACAATCTGGTTTACCTCAGTTTACCAAGTTTGGAAGGATGGAAGACTGAGTCATTTTTGAACCGGTCAGGATCAAACTCCTGGCAGTGGGCAATTAGCCTGCAATAATGTATTCTAACCACTGCGCCACTATGGCTCCCTATACGACCAAATCCATTCATCATTTGTCCTCCACCTTTGGTGTTATTGCCACTTAATATAATGTGATCTGTCTTGGTGACCAAAAATTAAAAGCTCAGTCTAACATTTGTACAATTAAGTCACATAGCTTTATCTAAATCCTTTCCACTTGATTTTCCGCAGTATCAAACCAGCTCCAATCTAGCTGTTCCTCCCCTCTTTTTTCCACTATGCCACCTTTGGGAGGTTGCTATTTCTCAGCCTTGGATAGTACCAATAACTGGGGGGTGGAGTGGGAGTATCCAACATTACAATTCTTCCACAAAGCCTTTTATGCCCCTCCTTGGGGCGTAAAAACTCAGCCTAAGTATTGCAACACACACCTTTATTTACTATTTACAAATCAACACTATTCACGAATCTAAAAGCAAGGAAGCTGAATCACAGGTTGCAGTAGTTTCATTTAGCAGAGGATTATTTCTGAATAGCTTGAAGAAGCTCATGTCACACAGACACACACACAAAAATGAAAGCTATGCACCATTTTTGGTTTCATCATTTTTCACACAGTTGAAACAGCTAGTTATTCATGTCACCCAAGGGATATTTTTGCCTTCTTCATGTAATGAAGTATTAAATCAGTCCATTAATTCTTTATCACCACTTGCCTTTTAGAAATATCTTCCACATCTCAAAAGTAACACATTACTCAGGCAAAATGTTCTAAATAAGAGTAGTGGTGAAGGTGTTAGAATCGAGAACAGGAAGACCCATGATCTAGTTCATGCTCAGCCATGGAAACTCACTGACGAGTTTCACCCAGTTATTCTCTTGCAGCCAAACCTACTTTAATGGGTTGTCGGTGGGACAAAATCAGAGAAGAGTTTAGAATGTAAGCTGCCTTGAAATCCTGAATGGAAGTTGAAATATAGCAATAGCATTTAGACTTATATACCGCTGCACAGCCTTCTCTAAGCAGTTTACAGAGTCAGCAGAGTCAACCACTTGGTCCTCTTTTTACTGACCTTGGAAGGATGGAAGTCTGAGTCAACCTTGAGCCAGTGAGAATCAAACTGCTGGTAATCAGCAGAATTAACCTGCAATGCTGCTTTCTAACCACTGCACCACCAAGACTCTATATATATGTCTATATATAGAGAAATCTATATATAGATTTCTATATAGAAATCCAATAACTAAATAAATACCAATGGTTTATGTGTCCATGTATAGAATGTAAAGTTTTCCAAAATTTGTGTGGGTCATAACCTATACATCAGGTTTAGTTAACACTTAGATGGAGGATGGCCAGGGAATCCTAAAAGCATAGATTAAGCTAAAAAACTGAAAACCCAAATCCTGTAGGGAAACAAAGGCAAACCCTTTGTGCCTTGTTGTCACTAAAGATCCATGGATGTGTCCATGTAGCCACCTCGAGTTGAAGGACAATTACCCTCCCAAGCCAGTAGACATTTGTGTCCAAAGATAACACATCCCTTCATTTGTTACAGATGTTGCCTTATTAATAAATTTATGGCACTCTCTTACATGCTATCACAAAGAAAATCTCATTGTCTTCCATAAGGGCTCCAATCTTATATTGCACTGCTCTAAGCAAACCCAGGATTAGAATCATCATCTTTTGCTTCTGAGCTTCACCGATCAGATGATTTTACAAGCTGCTGTGTGATTTGGCACTGCATTTTGCTCACTTTCTCTTACTTGTTGGCTTCAAGTTTCTAATCTTGAAATTCCCTTTTGTTTTTGACAGTGATCCGCTCTCACAAAATTACAGTTGATTGGGTATGCTACATTTACAGAGTTCGCTCCCAGGACTAGCTTCCTTTCAATCTTAAAATCTGCCACAGCTGACCTTCATCACCAGCTGATGTCACGTTTTGTTGTAGTGGGTTTCCCCCCAGAGAAAACAAGTTTCATTTTCTTGCCACTTTAATTTCTTCTTTGGTCATTGTTTGAAGGATAGCCTGTGGCTTTGGGCCATGCATCACTTATTTCTCTCCTGTTGTGCTTCGCAAATTCTTTAAAAGATGGAAAACCAACACAGCTTCTTTACTGAACTATTTACTAAAAATATTCACCCTGCTGGTATTTGGTGCTTCAGAAGGTTGAAAAAATACGAACCTCTGAGGGTAGAATGAATTTCTTTTCCTCGACAACTAAGAATTACCATTGGGTATCTTTGTTATTGTTCCACTGAAAGATGAGTGGATGCAAAGGGAGATGTGGAAATATTTAAGTTTTTATTTCTTTCTTATTTTCTTATTGCCTGAGGCACTCAAGGACAAAATGGTGGCATTTCATGAATATCCACTTTTCAGAACAATTTCTTTGTTCATGTGAGAGAGGGTCTACCTTTGTCCAATCACCAGAAGGCACTTGTTTAAATTAATCTTTCAGATATATTGAGGTGTATGCATGTAAAAGATGAACATTTTATTTTTCCTATTTCTCTATTTCCAATCTGGAATTTGCCTATATGGGCTGCACATTTACTTCAAATATTAAAAACACTTTAAAACTAAATTAACGATTAGTGTAGGAAAGATGTAATAATTATTTTTTAAAAAAACTTATAAGAGCTATTAGCCCAGAATAATGCAGGCACTTAAAAGCATAAAAACGGGTTTTTTAAAAATGCTAAAATGCTTGAGGAAATGCGCAAAATTGCCTGCTGGTTGTGCCTGAATTTATATGCTATATTTTGCTAACTAGATGGGTCCGGATGTATACAATCTGATGAGCTTGAAGGAAGAACTGTGTGAAATCCACCCTCATTTCTTCAGGAGTAAGTCACAGCATATTCTAAGCTCACTCAACTTTTATTGTGATGAAATAATTGTCACAAGGAGAGGTGTTATATCCCTCCAGTGATAGGTTGATGATGCTATGGATTCCCTTTTAAGTCACTGGTAGGAAAATTACCTCTGTGTGTATATGTGTGGATTATTTTGAGAAACACCAACTACAGACAAAAGAGTTAAAGTTGGTTTGGAAAGAAAGAGTTTACCGTATGTTTTGCTCCATAAGACGCACTTTTTGTCTCCCAAAAGTCAGTGGAAATGTCTGTGTGTCTTACGGAGCGAATATTGCTGAAGTACCGCCCACCTGCCATTTTTGGCCTCCATGCATTCCATTTTTGGCTTCTGCGTACCCCGTTTTTGGCCTCCATGTGCCTCGTTTTGACCCATTTTTGGCCTCCACTTTTTTGTTCTGTTTTTGGCCCATTTTTGGCCTGCGTGTGTGCCCCAATTTTTGCCATTTTTGGCCTGTACATGTCCCGTTTTTGGCCTGTTTTTAGCCTCCGTGGATGCCAAAAATGGGACTCACAGAAGCCAAAAATGGGGCATGTTTAGGCTAAAAATTGTGTGCACAAAGGTTAAAAATAGACCAAAAACAGTGTGCACAGAGGCCAAAACATGGGCACGTGGAGGCCGAAAACCGGAATGTATCTTATGATCAGGTGCATTTTATGGAGTGACAAATACGGTATACGAGTATCACCCATATAGAACCTGACCCGTCTTGCTGAATTTATAGTGGAAACTTCTATCTTAGTCTATCACACAATGCATCTGCCATTGAGAGGAAGGCACAGTTCACAAGTCTACTGTGTGACAAGGCGCACCTTCAATTTATGCCCATCTACCCTCCCTCATCACCTACCCTGCACATATTTGTCCAATGGACTGTATTCACAGTATAGGTAGTCCTCGACTTACAAGTTTGTTTAGTAACCGTTCAAAATTACAATGGTACTGAAAAAAGTGACTTATGACCATTTTTCACACTTACAACCATTGCAACATCCCCATGTGATCATGTGATCAAAATTCAAACACTTGGCAACTGACTCATATTAATGATGGTTGTAGCATCCCAGGGTCATGTGGTCATCTTTTGTGACCGTTTGACAAGCAAGGTCAATGGGGAAGCCACAGACACACTTGACAACAATGTTACTAACTTAACCACTGCAGTGAATCACTTAACTGTGGCAAGAAAGGTCGTAAGATGGGAACAAAATCTACTTAACAAATGTTTTGCTTAGCAACTGAGGTTTTGGGCTCAATTGTGATCATAGATCAAGGATTATAAATATGGGACAGAGATTGCTCTAAACAGGATTGAAATAATTCTATGCATAGAAACCTGGTCTCTGTGCTGGGTTATTCCTAATTGTTAATAAAAAAAATTCAAGCATTTGTCATGTAACCATGAAGTTCAGGCCATTATTAAAGCTGTAAAACTTATCTAAAAGTCTTGTTGAACTCAGCTAGATTTATGACTAAGTCACTATGGATAAGAGTTAGTATATGAATACTAATTGGAGAATTAGTATATGAAATAATTTGAATACTGAGGAAAACTGCTGCATAAATCTCAGCGCTATTACCAAGCTTGAAATGGGAATTGTAATATTTGATGGGCAAATCCGCAGTGATGGAAATAATCCTCAACCTCTCCTAACATCGTTCCCCATTGATGACAGTTCTGTGGGAAGAGCAGGCAAACAAGTAGGGCACAACGGTATAAAAACAGCTCACTCGCTTGCACATTTGTGTCATTAAAGCAATGTCTTCGTTCAAGTTAGATTTATTACCATGCCTTTCTGAGAAATGCCTCTCTAACTGCTGGAGTGCAGCACTAAGTTTTCATTAATTGTTTTTCAAATGTGTCTGCATTAAAATTCATGGATAAATATAAAATAACACAATTTTCCTTTATGAGTCTGAATTTATTAAAAGTATTTCACTTTATCGGATTAGTATTGCTGCCTGTATTCAATAAACCCCATGTTGGGCGTAAAGAAAGGAATTGATAGTGATCATTAATTCATTTGTTTGTTTGTTCGTTCATTCATTCATTCTATCTGCTTATCTCCAAATCAAAAATGGTCCTGGTGGTTTACAACAAGGGAAAAAGAAAGAGTCCAATCAAAATACAAGATGAAAATGGAACCCGGAAACAAAATTGAAATTTTAACATAGCATTAATTAAATTTTGTTTTAAGCAGCTTCTTAATGGGAAAAGATGGTGTAATTTTAAATTTAAAGGGAAAGTATTCTATAGGAATTTAGTACAACAACCGATAGCAGTGTTCCTGGCCTCTTTTTTCATTATCTCAAGGAAGAATAATGTTGTATATGTACTTGAGATACTCCAGTGTTGATCAATAAGTCCAAGATTCATTGATTTTTCTTGCCATGACTTTCTGTTGACCAAGTTCTCATAGTCAGACCAAGAATATGCTTGGTGCTTATGCTTTGAATATAGGAAGCACAATCAAGGATGTAATTTCATAAGAAGTCAGATGAGATAGGAATCGGGCCACAAAATTAGCCCAGCTCAGATGAAATATTGCTAATTACTGGTATTTAACTATCAGCAAGAGTACCATACATTTCTGCTTCCATCAAAGGAGGAGAATCTCTTCTCTAACAATTCATTTTGTTACAATCACATCATTAGTATTCAAACACTGGACCAGCAAATATTAGGACTCTGAGTGATCCCAGAAAAGGCAATGAAAGGTAGATCTAAGAATGTCCTTAATTGGAATTGTTCTATAACCAAGTTCAGATTTTTCCAACAGCCTAACATGAGGGTAAGGAGAGAACAGGAAGAGAATTATTAAAACAGGAGTGGTCCTTAGGGATATTTCTCCAAGGGTCAAAGGCCACTATTTAAGTATTTTAATTAGGTTTTAAATTGTTGTTGGTATTTATGTTTTTATTGGCTATACACCGCCCCTAGGGAGAGGGGGCGGTATATAAATTAATTAATTAATAACATAGAAAAATGGAGTTAGAAAGGACCTTGCAGGTCTCCTAGTCCAATCCCCTGCTCAATCAAGAGACCATATATCATTGCAGATAAACGATTGTCCAATCCCTTTTTGAAAGCTTCCAGAGATGGAGCACCCACAACTCTGAAGGCGAGCTATTCCATTGGCTGACTACTCCCTCCATTAGGAAATTTCTCCTTAGTTCTAGGATGCTTCTTTCTTTGTTTCTTGTCTTCTGTTTTGGTGCTTTGGAAAATAGTTCAAGATGGTTATTGTGATCACATAACTGAAGTCTCACAGTTATTTAAAGTGCTATCTGTGCATGTAAAAGAGGCAGATTTTTTATTGCATGGCAGTGTTCATTATCCTGACTTTTTTTTTAAATTGCCTGTCCCATGGTCCTATTCACCTGTTGACTATGACAAAATCTAAGCTGACTAAGCCTTTCTCAAAATCTAAGCTGACTAAGCCTTTCTCAAAAACTAAGCTGACTAAGCCTTTCTCACCAAAAGGATGAAGACTCTGACAGATGGTACCCTGCAATATTTGAAAAAGAATTGGGATAACATGATGGGGTGGGGAGGGGATAATGTTGGATGAGTAGGAGAAACTCAAATTTTGTGATGGTGTACCCAAGTTTTGTTCAAGAGTTAAATGCTTGGAAAAAAGAGTTACCTTCCCACCCTTTCTTCTGCTCTTCCTTATTTCCTTTTCCACTTTCGTCCTTAAAAATGAGTTTTCTTCCATTGGGATCTTGAAAACATTTCTTTGCCTGAGGAATTCCTGTAATCATCAATGGAGTTACTTTCATAGTCCCTTCACTCCCATTGAAGCCGACGCCATCTGGCCCACCCTTCAAAGACAAGGGCAAAGAAGACAATTCACTTTTACTATTCCTTCATAAAAATGAAGATGAAATCAACGCAAAGGAATCTCCAGGTCCTCTTTCAGAACTTCTGCTGCGTTCCCGCTGTGGAAAATGCATGTTGCAAAAAATAGGAGAATATATAATTTGGGTGAATGAACACCATGAATGTTTAGATGCAGAGAAACAGTCAGGATTTTAAAATGCAGAATAAATATCTTTGTCTTGCAAAAAGCCTATGCTGCAAAACTATGTTGAAAAATTATGCCTAATAAGCTACAGCAAGTTTGAGCCAGTGCTCATATTAGAAAAAATAGTGTCCACCAGAGGTCTATAAAAGAAAAGAAAAATGTAGCTTGAGACACAGGATTTTTTCTAAAAGGCAGTGATTTATTAACGAAATAAAGATAAAATCAAACTACTTGGAAAGGTCAATAGAAGGCAGTAAACATAATCATCCAACAAGAAGACAAATATGTTTCTGTGAAGCACTAGCATCTATCACTTAGAAGAAGGCTTTGAATACAATGAATCTAATAGTGCACAAATGTTTACGTCATGTAAATTTCTCCAACAAAAAGCTGGTTGATCTCTCAAAAGGAGCTTGAGACTGTGTGTGTGTGTGTGTGTGTCTGCACATGTATCCCCGTGCGTGCACGAATCACTTTGTGAGCTATTGTGGTTGAAATTAAATGAGATAACGGGATTTATATTTCACTTTTAAATTTAGCTACTGTATCTCAGAAATAGTAACTCAAAGTCTCAGAGAAAGTAGTGGCTTACCTGCATTTTTGTGTTTTCACACAATTCCCTCAAAGCAGAAGTACCAAAAACTTTCTCATATTGCCCCATATTTTGAGGAGGAAAAGAAAGGGGAAGAAAGAGAGGGGGGAGGGAGGGGAGGAGGGAGAGAGAAAGTAGAACACTTCAAAAGTCAGAAGGGAAAAAGATCGTCCTAATTTTGCTCATATATGTGTGATATCTCTTCAGCACGTTTTTCATCACTTCTCCCTCAATTACCAAAACATTAATTGTAGAGCCCAGCTGCTTACATGTTGCTTATTCTAATCTTTGAATATCTTGGAACTGAAAAACTATATATGGCACAATTATTTACACCTGTATCAATGGTATCTTCTACTATTTCAGACAAGTGGCTGTCCTGTCTCTTCTTAAAAACTTCCAGTGATGAGCATGTACAACTTCTGATGGCAAGCTGTTAATTGTCCTGTTACGAAGTTTCTCCTTAATTATAGGTTGCTTCTCCTCTTGATTAGTTTCCATCTGCTGTTTCTTGTCTTGCTTTCTGGTGCTTTGAGAAATAAGTTGCCCCCTCTTCTTTGTAGCAGCCCCTCAAATACTGGAATATTATCATGTCACCCCTAGTCCTTCTTTTCTCTTGGCTATACCCAATTCCCGCAACTGTTCTTCATATGTTTTTACTGCAGGACTTTAATCATCTTAGTTGCTTGTCTTTGCCTTTTTCCAAAGTCTCAACCTCTTTTTTGTAATGTGATGACCAAAACTGGATGTCATATCCTAGGTGCAGTCTTACTGAGAGTGATACTAATACTTCACATGATTTTGATTCTATGCCTCTGTTTTTACAACCAAGGATTGTATTAGCTCTTTTGGCTGCTGCCGCACACTGCTGGCTCATGTTTTTAAGTGATTGTCTACTAGGACTCCAAGGTCCCTCTCACAGTTATTGTTCCTGAGCCAGGTTCCAACTAATCTGTACTTATACATTTGGATTTTCCTGCTTGGCTGTTGCTTTTCTTCACATTAATTTTCATTTTGTTGGATAGGGCCCATTGTTCAAGTGTGTTGAGATCCCTTTGGATCCTGAGCTTGTCCTCTGGAGTGTTGGCTATTCCTGCCAGCTTAGTATCATCTGCAAATGTTATGCATTCCCCTACATTTATGTCATTTTTGAAGATATTGAAGAGTATTGACCCTAAGATGGAACCTTGCGGTATCTCACTGTTTACTTCCTTCCATGTAGATGTACAGTACCATTGAGGACTACTCATTGTGAACTATTTGTCAGCCAGTTATAAATTCATCTGGTGGTGATACTGTCTATCCCACATTTATCTAGTTTACCAAGAAATAGGTTGTCAAATGCCTTTCTGACATCTAAGTAAGGATAATTCTAACTAAGCAACAACAAATCTAATCTAAGTAAGGAAAACTCTAACTAAGGACAACAAGTTCAAGATGGGAGCCATATGAATCTGTTTTTCACACTTTCTACTTTTCTAGGACTGTGCAACTGTTTTACATCTCTCACCTTCTTTCAAGACTAAACCCAAGTTCCTCTTACAGAAATATCAGCCATTTAAAAGCACTTGAAACAGAACATTATGGTCTGCTTTAGCAGCTGCATCATTAGTAAACTGAAATGGGAAGTATGGCAAAGCTTCCAGCTGTAGACATTGGTATACCATCTCTCTACTCTGCTTCTTGGTTGGCAAGAGAGAGGAAGGGCATGGCCAAGAAATAGAGAGGGAGAGAGATGCTACTGCAGTTACTTTTGATTTACATAAACATTGCTTTTGTAACAGCAGACAATCCCTCACAAGACTTTTGATTCCATATACATTTAGAGAAAGATTATGCCAAGATAGTTAATGTATACATGTGTTGTTTCTCTGAAATACCTAAGCATGTTTAGGCACACAGAACTTATTCCTTATTTTTGACTAAGATAGGACCAATAGAAGAAGAAGCTTTCTTCTGCAGACCTGGTAGATATTTTTCAATGACAAGAAATAGTGTTAATTAGTTTTAGGTCTTTTTCAGATTATTTGGAGATGTCTCTTGGTTTTTTTGCTTAGAAGAAAACTCTTACAATGGCAAACACTGCTTTGGATCCAATTAATTCTGGGAGGGGTGAGACAAAAGAATCATAATTGATTTAATGACTCCTTCTCAATTTCATTGCTACAAGTAATCAGCCTGGCTGATTATTTGAGATAAGCATATGCTACTGTCCTTTGTGAGAGACAGATCAGCAATTACAGAAGATTTCATTGCAGTTGCTCATCTAAAGAGCTCTCAGTTACTCAACTGAATCCAACATTTTCACACCAGCCTACTGTATTATTAATTACATTGTTTATAAAATAAATAAAACACTCACTATGCACGTCCCTGAAAGTCATAATATGATATGATATGATATATGATATGATATGATATATGATAGAGGTAGAGATAATAGAGATGATAGGGACCGAAATATATGTCCATCCAGTAAGAAATTAATTTTCACATTGTTCTCCATATTTAAGATAGATAAATTTTACTCCAAATCTTTTTCTGTAACTGCTTATTCTGGGAACAGATTGTTTATAAAAATTTACAGCATTATTGATTCAAAATCCCAGTACAATTCCTCAAAAATATTTCTGAATACCATTAAAAGGTCGTCATCTTGCTGTTAACTCCAATGTTGAACATTCATCAAAATGCATTTATTTTTTAAAAAATAATTTCAAAGTTAATATTTAAAATCAAATATTACAACATTTTCTGGGCTTTTAATCTATTTAAAATTTTCTGTAGCTAAAACCTTGTCTTGCTTCTTGCTCTTTATTTTCAATCTTACCATTTATAAAGATACAAACTTTTTCTTATATTAAGGGCTGAAAGCAGTCAGACTGTTTCCAACTATATCATTTAAACTTCTTTAAAGCAGTTAATAGGCAATTTCCTAAAGTCATTTAGCAAAGGAAATATAAACTTTGTGTCCTTTCAAATATCTGATTGCAGGTGGGAGAAGATGATAAATTCCCTCATATCCAAGTTTTTCTATCCTGTGAAAACTGCTGCCTCACAAGAAATAAATGTATGGAGAACAGGGGAAATCTCACATCTTCCCTTTTTCCAGAAAAGGTCAAAGAAGCTGATCTGCTCTTTGGCTCTTTGTTCTTAGATGTAATCTTCAACTCTGCATTCATGGACCCATCTTCAATCCACCATCTTCCTGAGGAAGTATTCTGTGCAATAAATGCTGATTTAAAAAAAACACCAAATAATATAATTCAGCAATATTTGGGTTTTTAAAATATCTACAATATGACACTATTAAGGCCTGCCATATGGCAGAGAATTTCTGCATAGCTGCCAAGAGGTAACTTATGCATGCCATCCCGTTCCATCCATCATACAGATTACAGGGATCATTGCCATAGGTGTATATTATAGGCCATCCAACCAATCAGAAGAAATAGATGAACTCTTTGCCAACAAGTTAACAAATGTATATAGGAAGCATACCACAATAGTAGTGGGAGACTTTAACTATCCAGATATCAACTGGAAGACTAACACTGCAATAAGTAATAGATCAAACAGATTCCTAACCAGCTTAGCCAACCTAATCATCCAAAAGGTAGAGGAGGGAACTAGAAGTAAAGCTATACTGGACCTGATTCTTACTAACATAGAAGATGTGATAGAGGGAGTAGAAGTTGCCAGAACTTTGGGTGAAAGTGACCATGTCATACTGGAATTCAATATAATGCAAACACAAGCAATAGAAAATAATCCAACCAGTGTCTTAAACTTTAAAAGACCTGATTTTAACAAACTGAGCATAGGAAAAATTCCATGGATGAAAATCCTAAAGAGGAAAACAAGTCAAGAAGCACAGGAAACTCTGAAAAATGTGACCATAAAAGCCCAGTCCAGCACAATATCATTGAAAAAGAAAAACAAGAAATTTAAGAAAAAACCAGCATGGCTGCACAAAGATCTTTCTGAAAAGGAGACACATAACTAAGGCTGATTATCAGCAGATAACCAGAACATGTAAAGATGAAGGAAAGCAAAGGCTCAGAATGAACTAAGGCTTGCTGCAAAAGTCAAAGATAATAAAAAAAAGTTTCTTTCAACAGATTAATAACAAAAAAAGTCAAGGAAACAGTAGGTCCTGTTCTATACCTGATTTAAAAAACAAGAGACACCAAGTCTGGTGTCAGTTAGCAGAGAGCGGGAAAACCCGGTTA
>JAEANM010016606.1:0-13217 GCA_017656035.1 Myanophis thanlyinensis
AATTTAGTTTCTCTAGCAGTACAATCTGTAATAATACCTAATAAAAAAAATTGTGGAGAAAATTTTATCTTTTTCTTAAAAATATTTTGCATAATCCACCAAATTTTTATCCAAAACGCCTTAACTTTTCTACATGTCCACCATATATGATAATACGTTGCAAAATGCATTTTATTGAAAGGGGCTATAATAGCAGGTTCTTGCAAGTATGCTAGTGCTGTACCTGCCCCTGCCCACACACACTTTTCATCTTCCCACAAGGATAAGGCTAATGTCTGTCTGAGCCATTTCTGTATGCTATCTTGTTTCTTTGAACTTAAAAAAAATGTTTCAGGGATTTTGCTTAGATAACAGTTCTTGCCTACTTCTATAAAGATCATCTACATTACAAGGTGTAGCAGAATAACAGAGTTAGAAGGACCTTGGAAGTCTTCTAGTCCAATTCCCTATTCAAACAAGAAACCCTATACCATTTCAGACAAATGGTTATCCAATCTCTTCTTAAAAACTTCCAGTGTTGGAGCATTCACAACTTCTGGAGGCAAGTTGTTCCACTGATTGTTCTAACTGGCAGGAAATTTCTCCTTCGTTCTAGGTTGCTTCTCTCCTTGATTAGTTTCCACCAGTTGCTTCTTGTCCTGCCCTCAGGTGCTTTGGAGAATAGCTTGACTCCCTCTTCTTTGTGGTAGCCCCTCAGATATTGGAAGATTATCATGCCACGGTGTCATCCCTAGTCCTTTTTTTCATTAAACTATGTTCATGGAAGGAAGCATGATTACATGATATTCTATAAATGATGGGCTTCATTAGTAATAAATAAATAGTAATATTTGGAAAAAAACTGCACAAAGGGAGAACTTTGGGATAATATCCTTCTCTTGGTTTCTCCTGTCAAAGTACAGAGAAATGCTCAGTACAGCAATTACGCTCATGCTGATGCATTTTCACTCAAACTAATAAAATGAAACAAGTCTCCAAGGCCAGTTGGTCCAGGACTATGTTCCTGGTTAATTAATTATTGCAGTTAGCCCTTTGTTGCCATCTAGCTTTAGTAGTTCCATGAGATTCAGATTCAGGAGAGAAGGCGGATGCTGGGAACATGGTTGCCATATAGTATTTCTTTACTCAGTCAGTAGCGAAGGCCAGAGGCCTGCCAGAAAATTTTTAAAAAGTGAGTGACATTTTATTCAAAAACTTCAGTCAGGAGGTTAGAATTTCTCTTCAACCACAGTGGAAGAATAATATATAAAAGAAACAACAAAATAAAAATAGTTGTAAAAACTGTGTTCCGGGGTAGTTAACTTTGATGGTGGAGGGGATATTTCACATTTTTTAGTGGTTGTGGGCAGAGTAATGATGCCAAAGGAGTGGAGCCAGGATTTTCAAGGGGCCTCAGCCTGGAGAACAATTTAGGAGGTTGCTTTGTTTCTTCTTTTCTCTATTACAAAATTAAATCTATTATATGATTAAGAGGGGTTTTTGTCTTAAAAATTCTCAGAAACTCTAGTTAAAGACAGTTTGCTTCTTTTTTAATTGAATAAATCACAATACTAATTAATACATCAAAGTTTACAAATCACAATTCATATCATATGTAGTCTACCTGTGTACTCCTACCTCCACTCTTATATGTAACTCTATGTTCCTCTCTCTTCTGGAAATAGGTGTTAACTACAGCCATTTCTACCCTCTTAGCAAAGTCCACCACCATCTGTCCTTCTAGGTTCCTTTCTTTAACACCAAACCTGCCCATCACCTCCTCATCGCCTTTGTTCCCCTCACCCACGTACCTGTTGAAATCTGCCCCAATCACCACTCTCTCCCCTCTGGGAATACTCTCCATCATCTCATCTAACTCACTCCAGAATCTCTCCTTCTCTTCTAACTCACACCCTACTTGTGGAGCATAATCACTGACTACATTCAACATCATCCCTTCAATTTCCAGCTTCAAACTGATCACCCTGTCTGACACTCTTTTCACCTCTAAAACATTCCTCACGAGCTCCTCCTGCAGGATCATTCCTACCCCATTTCTCTTCCTATCCACACCATAATAAAACAGTTTGTATCCCCCTCCAATACTACATGCTTTGCTACCCTTCCACCTGGTCTTCTGCACACACAGTATATCTACCTTCCTTCTCTCCATCATGTCTGCCAGCTCTCTACCTTCTCCCTGTCATTGTGCCAATGTTAAGAGTCCCTATTCTCCCTGTTCTATACTTCTGTCTTTCCTCTTCTCTGTCTGTCTATGAATCCTTCTGCCTGCTCTCCTTCTTTGATCAACAGTAGTCCAATTTCTGCCAGCATCCTGTAAGTCAACAGCACTGGTGGCGGTCGTTGTTAACCCAGGCCTCAACCGATCCTGTATAGCATTAACATTAATGATTTGCATATTTAGATTTGGCATGTTTTTACGCCAGATGCCCCTCCTGACACAACCCTCTCTATTTATCCGGGCTTGGGACTGGCACAGAAGTCACTGGCTTGCAACCCCTGTGGCTAGATTATGATTTAGCACAGGGTATGACTGGTAATTCGATCTACACTACTACAAGATTAAAACAGAGAAATCATATGAGCCTCCCAAGTAAACCCAAAGGTTCAAAATGCCACTTTTGTCAGTAAAAATGGATTTTAATTTGCTACAATTTCTCAGGTGTCTTGTTTTATCATTACCGTGATTAGAAATGAACGTGCAAGGTATATCTATTATTTTTTTTTTTAAAAAAAACTGTATTTGGAGGGGACCATATGCAGGCAGGGGCCTCTCAAACTCCGGAAACAAACATGCTATTCCTTAAGACCTGAAAGCACTGCTCTCCATCCTCTGCCTTTTTCATTTCACCATTTCCTATTAAAGAAGGCAAAGCCTAGGCCATTCTCTATGCTTGTTGGCTGTCAAGACAGATTTGCTATAGCACCCATTATTTGTTGCTGAGAAGTCATTCTTCCAAATTAGAGGAGAAGTCATCCATCTGTTCAAAAGATTCTTGTGTAACTGAGCACCACTGATGAAAGAAACCCCTGTTGGCGAAAGCTGCAGAGTTATAATCATGGAGTTTGTAACAGATAACATCCAATGGCCGTAAAATTGGGAAAAGGCTAGAAAATTTCTAAAATTCAGTAAGAAGCAAAGACAATGTTTTCTATCCCTAGAAAATTAGCATATCATGGGGGATTTGTGTAGCACTCCACGGAGAGCCTCAGAGCTCATCTGACATCAGTTTCAATTGCCTTTTTGCTCATTGTTCCAGAAACCTAGACAGTTCAGAGAACAAGTGGAAATTCAGCTATGGATTTGGCTTCTGAATTTCCAAGTGTTATGGAGCACAGAAGAAAAGTATCGGAAGAAAAGTGAATCACTCGCAGCATTAGAAGAAGAAGAAACAATAATGGAAAATTATTCCATACATTATTATCATAATGAAAGTAAACAAATACTGAATCTGTCTGAATCATGATCTAACATGGTGCTTTGTTCAACTTGTCACAGCTGGATTCTGGAATCTTCTGGAAGGCAGTCATTTTTTAACAATAGAATTGCAGTCAAACAAATTTATGCCTTAAATAGTTGAGTGTTATTTGATAAATTGATCCATGTTTGCTGTGGTGGTGGCTGTTTTGGATTAATGAAATGCTACAGTACTTACCGTATTTATATTGTCAACAGCACACAGCTAAAGATACCTCCATCTCTTATCAGTGATACAAAAAAAAGGAATAATGATGCAGAAAGACAATTTTCTGCTGACATTCAAATAAATTATATTTCAAAACATGCTTTCATATCCTGTGACAATGACTCAGGGCACGATATATGCACCAAGAAAAGTACAGCCCTCAGGCATTTTATGTCAAATCTGACTTGCTGAAGTTTAAGGTGAGTCTGAACACATTTATATGTATGAAACCAAAAAGAGAGAAAAAAAAGAGAGAGAATTTTTCCTTGCTCCAGGCAAACATTAACATTATACCCTGAAGGAATCTAAAAGAGGAAAGACACATAGGAGGAAAACATACCTGAAATTCAAATATCCTGTTCATTGAAAGATTCCTAGTGCTGCCCTGAATTTCTCTTTTTAAAAAATAGTTTTGCAGGAATTTTTAGTATTTCTCAATGAATAAGAGAAAGATATTTTAGCTTCACAACATCTGGGGTAGTATGTCAAGAGGAGTCATCTATAAGTAGTCAGTGAGCTATGTAAATATAGGAAAACAGATTTCCCCAAGGCCTTACATAATATGTGCTCTATATTAGTGCCTTTTGCTTGGGTTTATATAAAAATGCTCAGCTATCTATTCAGTTAGCAAAAATGATAAAGATACTTGAGCAGTTCAACAGACAAATAGATCTATTATATTTTTTTATAGGCAGGATTCTGCTCATTCAAATACAAGCCATGCATATATTATCAAATATTGCTAGTATAAAAAGATTTCTGGTGTTATATGGTCACACAAACAAACCTGTTGTTATTGGAGCATCAAATGCTATCAGTGAGCTAATCTATAATTATTAGAAAGCTTTCATCCTGTCTTTCTTTAAAGATATACATCGCTAAATTAAGCTGCTATGACCAGGGCTAGATGCTACTGTATTCAAAGGCATGACCTCAAATGGCCCTCCTACATGCTATAGAGATATACCTAATTATTTCTCCAAATGCCTATGGCTCTTAGCTTAACAAACGGAATGGATCTTATAATATGCATTTCAGAAATTCAAGATTCATTGTTCAGAAAAAAAAAACAGAAATATCAAGCAAGGCCATCGTTCTTCTGTGAGAAAGGCAGATACTTCTGTCATACAGTCAAATTGCATTCATTGAACTGAAATATACCCAAAAGGATTTTAAAGCAAGGAACCAAGGTAGCTTTGCATTCAAATACTTTAAAAAAAAAGATTGTCACTATTATGAACAGCCTTATCACTTGCTGATCCCTCAAGAGTTCCCTGAAAGGTAAGGTTATCAATCCCTAACAGGGATACAGTTAGACAATTGGTCCATTCCTCCCATTCTATATATTCCAGCAAAAAGAAGACGATGCTTTGGATACCATAAAAAACCACGGTAACAGCTCTGCTATGACTTACGAGAACTAGATTCTGTTTACAGGTAGTTGTCATTTAATGACCAGTTGTCTAATGACTGTACAAAGTTTCAGTGACCTTGAAAAACGATTTTTGACTTGTAAAACACTTCTGACCATTATAAAATGTCCTCTGCCTCTCCCATGGTCATGTGACTGTATTTTGAGTGCTTGGCAACCTGCTTGCATTTAGGACTTGTTGCAGCACCCCATGGTCATGTGACCACATTAGCTATGGTTTTTTTTTGCCATTTTCCACTTCCACCAGAAAATGGCAAAAACAAAATGCCTATTGAATATGCTGGATTCTCTTAATAACCACATGGTTCACTTAGCAATTGCAGTGTCTCATTTTACAACCACCATAAAAATAGTCATAAAATTGGGGGGGAGAGTATTTTCCATGCACGGCTTTGCTTTCAGTGTCTCACTACTGCATATTCATAGATTCAACAGCTATCTGCTCTCTTTCTAGTGAAATAAATGCCACAGTGTAACAAAGGAGGTTCTAGTATGATGTGCTGTAGATGCAAACTAAAGTGCATGTTTAGGTGACCCTCACTGAGAGCAAATGGGCTGGATGGCTGACTCTCCTTCTGCTCTCTAGATGAGAAACACAGTCTGTGGACTATTCAGTGGGAAGCACATCAACCAACATGCAAGCATCACAACCAGTCAAGTGAATAGGAACAGCTCTGCTGGCCACAATCCATCATACCAAGTACCTGAAGTACCTGGCAGGGTTGGCTCTGTATAATTCAGTAAAAACGCTCCCATTTTGTATGTAAAAGGCCCAACTTTAATAGCTGGCAAAAGAATAACAAAAAATGTTCTGACCACTGAACAATGTCCTTGATTTATGACTTCAATTGAGCCTGGAGTTTTGGTCATAAGTCAGGGAGGTCATGAGGCAGGTTATTCCACTTAAGTGAGGTCTTTGCCCTTAGAAGTGGGAAGGACTGCTGTCCTATGCCCTGACAGTTGAACAGATGCTACAAGTAAAACGAAAGACGCACCTTGCCTTTTAACCAGGCAGCTCTTAAGCTGTGAATCCTCCTGACTTGTGCTGAAGCAGACTTCAGTTTTTTTGTCCGCCATTAGAACCAGAGAAAATAGTGAAAACTTGGTTCTTTTACCAAACTGGAGGAGAGTGGAGCTGGATTACTATAACTGTCCCATTGGATGATGGATCATTCTACTCCAATGAACGTGATTCTCAGTTTTTATATGCCATTTCAATGGATGCTCTGTTTTGAAATTTGATTATTGACTTTCTCAGTTTTTAATTCCCAGAGGACATATTTGGAGAATTGTATGCTGTGGAGAGACAGCAGGTTGCAGGAGGGGGGGGGGGCATAAGTCCTGTAAAAAAAACAAAAAACCAACAACCAATAAGCCACATGTCTTTTTCAGGGTCATTATCTATAAATCTTGGCTTCTTTAACAACTACTTATGAGCAGTAAGTACAAAATGTGGCCTGGATTTCACTTTGTGGTTTCGCTGAGGTTCCCCAAATTGTTGTGTGAAAGCACATGACAATGTTAACTTTAGATGCATTGCTTCCTGTTTCTGGATGGCTAATTCTCTCTCTCTCTCTCTCTCTCTCAAGCTGTTTTTGTAATACCTCCCTTTGTGTTCCTACTTTTGAGGGAAGATCTGCATGCAAAAGCTAAGGTGTTACTTTCCTGCAGCAGCCAGATAGGCAAGCCCTTTCAGCAACAGCATAAAATACAGCCCTGGCTGGAATTCTCTGTGGTTGTTGTTTTCTAGGTTTTACAGCTTCCCCTGTCCATAAATAAGAGAGTTAGATTTTTCCTTCATAATGTGCTGCATAAATACAACTTCATGTATCTGAGAAGCTGACAGCTGCCTTACGAGATCTACCTTGACAGCTTTAAAAGTCCACGAATCAATCATTTAGATATACCTACTGTACTCTCTCCTGGCTAGGATGTATTGCAGAATCCAGGCAGTTGGAGAAATGTTATTGTAACACTGATAGATAGATGAAAGCCTCACGTTCTCCAAACAATTGAGCACAAAGTGGAGGGGATAGTGAAAGTCGGGACTCACAGATCTGCCAGGTTACAGCATGAGAAAGGCAAAAAGCCGACTGGGGAAAGGCATCTCTATCTCCACTTCCAGAAACCTGCACAGCATTATGATGACAGGTCTGTGCTCAAACCGACCCATTATGATCTAATTAGCATACATGAAATGCAGATTCAATACATTAAAGTGATATACAAATCATTAATTTTTTTTTTTGTCAAATCCAAACCAGTCTAGTGCATTCCTTCTTATTTTTATGTTGAACAACAGCAAAAAGCTTAAACCTCCTGAATATGGAAGAGAAGAATGACTTGATGATATTAGGGGGCTGCTTCCAATGGTATGTATTAGCTCTTAGAATATTGATCATTTGCTTGTCCACTAACTACTTGTGAAACAGAAGGAAGCCATCCAATGTCTACCTGTATTTTCTGTATGGATGGATGGATGGAACAAAAAATGTAGGAACGCAGCTCTGTTTTTTAAAACATGCCGACTATTGATTTGTTAATAAATCTCCTTACTATATAAAGTCATTTAATCCAGTGGAAGAACAAACTACCGTATTTGTCCTCTGTTGGCCATAAGCAACAATAAATTTAACTACTGCCTCTCTACAAATCTGCTTGCTGGCATCCATCTTGATCAGCAATGTCTATACTGACTGACAACTATTTTTCAGGCAGGAGTTTTTCCCTGCCTCATAGAGAGAAGTTGAGGGTTCAGTCTAGGTGGGACATTTTCATGCAAAGTATGTTCCTCTGCTGCTAAATTGCAGGTCTTATTGTGATCAAAAACACAAGCGGTGTTGCAATTAGATCATGGGGTTTTTGCAGAGGGCTATGTGGTTTCTATTAAGACAAGGATGGATAATTCTTTTCTGATCAGGGGCCGCACTTTATTTTACTTTATTTCACATTCCATAGGGGTTTGTCAACACATGCCCAGTGAGGTAGTGATATCACCAGAGCAGGCTGAAAATTTCTGACCTATTTCTTCACTTACCTCCTGCCTCTTTTTCCTCCTGGGTCTTTTAAAATGCAAAGTGTTGCACTTGTTAGAATAAAAAATAACAACAACCTCACACTATCTTTAATGTACTAGAGTGTAATCTAAATCCCAAGCGACTTTGCAACAAATGGGAGGAGGAGGAAGGAGCAGGGAGGAAGACAAATGAAGAACCTTGAAAGTTAAAAATATTACATAATAAAAATTCTAAGTTACAACTTACCCTGGAGTAAGTTGTTAACCCTATGTTAAAAAAAGCCCTGAAAAGCAACAGAATTATTGGCAACGAAGACCATGAATGAAGGTGGGATCCTGGACCATCACACAAACAGACTCCTCTGGTTTTGCTGCCCCAGCCTCTCAGTCTGAAGGCAGATGACCTGACTTCAAAGTACAAACTACAGATGGCCATTTCTGCTAAACTGCTCTCAAACTAGACAAGGAAGACAATGCTATTAGAAAGCTGCACTATTTTTGTGCTTCAGCACAGTAAGGTTCCCCCACCCCCACCCCAAACTCACTAGGAGAAAAATCACAAGCTACAGCTGCTTTGGATAAATATTTCATTTCACACAGCAACTTTGTGATAGAATGGCTTAAATGTGGACCAAAAAAAAACTGTAATGAATTTATCTAACAAATTTATAGGTGCATATGTTCAAGGCACTTAGGGAATTAGCTAAGTCTTGTGGGTATAAAATAGATCTGATCTGAGATCGAGTGGTGAGGAAATGCATGTACAAAAGATTGTATGATAACAATCTGCAACATAAACATCTGCTTCTGAATCACTTACCATGGCCAAGATTATACAAAATGCTCAAGAATAAAGTCATTTAATGCTAACAGTAACATCTCACATCTCATTCATTATGTTCATTAGCAAACAGTGGTGGAAAGACCAGCAACAGGGGATCAAAATATGCTTGGGGACAATATTTTAGGATTCAGGTCAGGTACAAGGAGAAACTCCTTCTTATCTCTGTGGATTATTGCACTATTCCAGAGGGCAATATGATACACTGAACACTATCTGTCTATACTGCCAGAACAAATGTTTGAAGCCAAGGATAAATTTTGTAAGAAAATGAAGATGAATATTTTTGTGGATTCTAGAGAAAAAAAAAATTGTGAATCCTAATAGAAAACAACTAGAGATAATGATTGATAGGGGGAGTGCATGGAATGTTATTTGCAGCAATTTCTTATACAATATTTGCAAACAAACAAGCACATTTATTTATTCGATTTACAGTGTATAGTTGCCCACTCAGCACATGACTCAGGATATCATTAATCATTAAAAAAAAACTAAATTTGATAAAACAACATAATAAACTTAAAAACACCACAATAAAATATCATAAACACAGAAATGTATAGATACTTACAGTACCAGAAAAATTCATTCAATGGGTCGTACCATTTGCAATTCCTAAGGAAAAAATGGCCGGCCTTTAATGCCTTTCAGATGGGGAGCCCGAGTTAGACCAATCTTAGGAGGAGGGATGCTGTGCAAAGGCAGAAGCAGGAACAGAGAAGGTTCCTGGATACCCACAGATGATGTTGCTTCAGCTATAGGACCTGGAGTCTACCAACCCTGTCTGATCATGGGATGAGAAGAAATAATTCATTCCATTTGCTCTGATGAAGGGGACAAGTGAGTACCTGAAACGTTAGCTATAATAAATCATGGTCCATGACAGTGTTTCATCTCCTTCTTTTATTTATAATATATCTGGATCTCAAATTTTTAATTTTATTCATAATAATTTTTATTATTTGTAGATTTTCACAGGTATAAGTATGTAGGTCTAGGTGTGTTCAGGTCTTTTCCCGTGTAGGATTGATAGTATCTTGGCGACGTGATCTTCGGGACCTCGCCAAAATGTTGCCAAGATACTATCAATCTTACACAGGAAAAGACCCGAACACACCTAGACCTACATACTTGTACCCATGAAAATCTACAAAAACAAACAAACAAACACACACACACACCATCCATCTTCTTTAGAAAGGAGATTCTGTGAACCACATTACCTATTACATTGCTACTCGTTCTCATATTCAACACATTCAATTAACAGGAATGTATTTGGAGAGAATGGAAAATTACCTTGTCAGAAATATGCAGGAACTATTATCTGGGCACAGGGAGCTGAAGCATTTTATAAATCTCAAGAAATAAAACATTTGGAGGCATCGCAGACAGACAGCCCCCTGATTACCTGGGTTACAAGACATTTGTGGCTGGGTGGGGAACTAAAGCAGGGGTCAGCAACCTTGGCAACGTTACAACTTGTGGACTTCAACTCCCAGAATTCAAGCAAATGCTGGCTGAGGAATTCTGGGAGTTGAAGTCCACAAGTCGTAAAGTTGCCAAGGTTGGAGACTCCTGAACTAGAGCACAGTCTTACACAGACTTACACAATTCTGTTATTGTAGCCATTCTCCAAAAAGGTAGCTCTTGACCTCCTCTGAAGCTGATTTCATACTTGGCAAACAAAGCAGTGATTCAGGAACACCATTCTATACCAAATGTAGCTACAATTGCTCAATTATTTCCCATGGAAACTGGATAAAATTGACCCTGAAATCTTGCCATTGGACAACCATTAATATGCACTGTAGCTGTTACAGTTTTAAGTTCTATTTGGACTGTCAAATGTTTCTGATGTTTACTGGACTCTATTCTACTCAGACCATTCCAGATATTTTGTGATATAAGGATGATATGATTGTCTATGCAGCAACTAGTGAAGGGCTCTGTCATAGATGGATACAGTTTTTGATAGAACCCATACAAGAGAATAAAACAAAATAAAAGCAAATGCCACTTTGGTCTTGAAGAAATTTATATCTTAGAATATATTGTTTTAACTTATTTTACTTATTTACTTTACTTTTACTTTACGTAGTTGAGAGATGGATTGTCAAGCTTAAAAGGAGACTTTTGGATTGGGGGCTTTTCAGCTGAAAATATTAGCTATTGCTTTTGCATATTATAATGGATCTTTTAGCTTTGACACATTTTCTCTCTGCAAGGCCAACGTGTTGGGGGAATGGAGGTTGATAGAACCGACTAGGAGGCCATTATCTATTTTTCATTCTTCTCAAATAGTTTCTCATGGGAAAGTTCTCTGAGTTGAGGCCACCTACGAGGGGAGGGTCCAAAGTGAACATTGGAACTTTCTTTGAAGGGGTTGGTGAGAAATTAGCATGTGATAATTAGTGGGGTGGAACTTTCAATTTTACTTGGGTGGAGAAAGCCCGGGAATTTCAGATTCAGGATTTCTCCAGACCATACCAGTACAGTCTTCAATAAAATTTTATTCTATGAACTTTTGTCTCTCTGGAATTCTGATTGCATTGCTGATGTTGTGTGGAACCCTGACATGGATCATCTGAGGAGCCTTGACTACATTATTGTAACACGAACATCCCAATTTTTGTGGTGTACTGCTGCTGGTTTTGTAGAACTTAGTACCATTTTACTATAGATTCAGGAAGATAGAACAAGTAAGTTTGCAAGAGCCACATGGATTAAGTATGAAACATTGGGATATGGACTGTAGAACATTTTAATGTTTATTTATATTTTGATAGATCAGAAAACACTCCTACACATGCTTCAACTATTAAAAAACCCCAATTTAGTACCTCATATTTAGCTGGAAATGATCTTATGATTTTATTATTCCATTTGCTTCTGGAAAAAATGAACTTAGTTGATTCCTAACTTTGTTTTCCATTACTTCATTAGTGGAAGAGTAAATTCAACAAGTTGTTGATTTATATGTGTTAGATTATGAGGAATTGTTATTAAAGGAACTCCATTTTGTTTCTCAGCATGATGTTTTGCTCTGAAGTTATTGACATATTGTTCAGTCCAACAACTGAATGAAAACAATTACTGTTCCATTGCACTTATTTAAGCATATTGTTCCTGTAAATTTGGGCAATGGCCTCCTGGTGCATGGAAAGTGGATTGTTATTATAACTCAATCTAAAGTGTGCAAATAGTTAGGTTTTGTATGTTAAATTTTACTGATTGTATGTGACTTAGATGCAGAAGAATTCATCAAGAATATGCTCCTTGCCAGTCCTGATTGGCTGCAGTGGGGAGAAAGGATAGCTCCTCTCCCCCACTGGTCTTCTCCCTCTTGTGGGCTCCGTATAGAGCCTAACACCATTTTGTAGGAGCGGCGGAGCAAAGAGGGGCACCCAGAGGGGTCAGGGGGAGATCACAACTCCCCCAGAAGATCCCTGGGCTGAAAGTCCCTTCAGCCATGGTGGGATGAAGAGGTGGTCAGAAATGGCCGCCACAAAGACCAGGACAGCAACTGAACCACATTCCATCTAAGACTGGAGCAGGAGAGAAGCTGGCGTGCAGCTGTGGAACTGGGTGAGAAGATTCTTTTTTTTTTTTGCTTAACTCAAACCCCGAGAGGCTATTTTGTTTGTTTGTTTGTTAAAATTTATATACCGCCCCCTCTCTCGAAGGACTCAGGGCGGTGTACAGCCAGTAAAACACACAGATAAACAATTTAAAAAACCAACTAAAATTAAATTAAATTAAGGCCAACTGAATTAAGATTTAATTTTTTTTTTAAATTTAAAACAGTTTAAAATGCATGCAAAAATTAAGAACCAATTTAAAATTTCCAACTGACGGTACTAGGCCAGACCGGCTTGTTGAAATAGAAAGGTCTTCAGTGCACGCCAAAAGGTCTGTAGGTCCGGATCTCCGGAGGCAATTTGTTCCAGAGGGAGGGTGCCACCATAGAGAAGGCTCGAACCCTTGGGGCTGCCAGGCAACATCATCCTGACAGTGGAACCCCAAGGAGGCCAGCCCTGTGGGAACGCACAGGCTGGCGGGAGGCTGATGGTGGCAACAGGCGGTTCTGTAAGTTTTAAAAGAAAGCTGCCCGGATTTGCTTTAACTATTGATCAAGTGGCAAAAAAAGAAAAATGGAAAGTGAAAGTGAAAGCTGAAACAGAAAGGAGATTTAAAGGGAAAGGGCATCAAAAGACTTTCAACAAAGAAATTAGGAAA
>JAEANM010016607.1:0-13217 GCA_017656035.1 Myanophis thanlyinensis
ATAGATAGATAGATAGATGATAGATTCTGTGTTTGAATGTATTCTGTGTTTCTGTGCTTTGGGTGATTGTACTGATGGAGGCTTATTCAATTTCACTGCACACATGTTGTGCATTGATAATAAAGATTTGATTTGAATTGAATTGCAAACTCCAGACCTTTGCGTCTAAAGGAAAGTGCCTCTTTTGCTTTTAAGGAAGAAAGTATTACTGTTTGAAACAAATGATTTGTTTCAGTGTCTATCATTAAACTACTATATTTTGTTTTCTGAATCCCTCTAATTTCAAATACACATTTTCATCATAACAGGAGTTTGCTCCTGTAAGATTATATCAGTTAATTAAACTGCTATCTCTTGGCACTTACTGACAATAAGTTCCATTATATTCTAGTTTTATATTTCATTTAAAGTGCCCTGCTCTTTACACTGTCTTAAGGAGAAGATCTTTGGTACTTAAGTGTTATCCTAATACTTTGTATAATGGCTTTTTTGAGTGTATAAATTACTTGTTATAATAAAATAAGCCCTATACATACTGAACTATTTTTTATCAGAAGGCCTATTTTTATGCTAAAGTTCATTGCTTATAATCAGATTGAGTCAAATAAATGCTTTAAAACCTAGGAAATCTTTTTTTGAAATATGTTTGTAAGAAGCTCACAATGAAAAATATATGGCATTTCCTGAATTATAAATCACATTTAATGTAACCTCGTGGAGTATATACATATTTCATCTTGTTATATCTCTGAATATATATTATCTAGGTCATATGCAAAGACAGATGTTCTCTTGCTAAATGATATTTCACAACAGGCATGGTTGTAGATTGATTACAATCTGATTACAGCTATTTGCTTCAAGAAGTAATAATCAGTAAGACTTTTATCTAGGTGTTATAAATAAAGAAATGTGTAGAAGTTTCCTTGAATGCAAGGACTTCTATTACAATGTTTCAATCTAAGAATTCTGTAGATTGATGGTCAAGATATATGATAGCGAATGTATATCACAACTGTTTAGCAGTGTATAGACAAAATAAATGGTTCTACCAATTTTAGCCTACTCTGCTGCCCAATGCTAAATAAACAATCTTATGAAAGATGTTAAAAAGAAGTTTCTGAATAGTCTTATCTTTCATAGATTTCTAATAGTACATTTACAAAAATGAACAATATGACACAGATTTTAGCCTTGAATTGTAGTGCTTTTGCAAGTCTATTAAACAAAGTAGCACTGATATCCTCTGGAATCTACAGTATTTTCACATTACCAAGTTTCACATGGTAAACTTTCTGAAGGTGATTTGCATGTTAAGACTATTTATCATAAAAATAATGAATATTAGCTTTCCAAGGTGGGACTTGTAAGAGGCAAATCTGATGCAGAGTTTGTATATTTTCATACTTAAAGGTATATGATTTACCTAATATTTTTAAATATGAAATACACTGTAATAATAATTTTCAGCCAGTATTCAAGCTGAGTTATTACCAAGAATGATTGCTTGCATGAGGTGGAAGTGGCAAATCCCTTGATGGCTTTAGTATCTTGCTGGACTTCTTCGGGGCTGGGAATAGGAGACATTGTTCTTCAGTTGTTCTCTTCCTTTCTCTGTGGTCAGACCAGTCAGTATTGATAGGGTAGGAGAAGTCCAGCCCTAAACCCTTATTATGTGGCCTGCCTCAGGACTCATGTTTTTCTTTCCTCCTATTTAACATCCATGTGAAGCTGCTAGTGAGAACATCATGTGACTGATGATACCTAATTATTTATCTCTACCCCATCTGAGGCAAGTGATTCTGTGCAAGTGTTTGCTCAGTGCCTGAAGGCTATAAGAGCCTGGATAGGGAGAACCTGGAGGTGACTTAACCCTAGTAAGATGGAGTGGTTATATATATTTTTATTTATTTTATTTATTGGAATTTGTCAAACAATAATGACGAAGAGACAAATACAAGAATAAAAGATAAAACTACAATGACAGGGACGATAGCCACATCAGTGTACTTATGCACGCCCCCTCTACTGTCCACTTAGGTGTAGTATAAGGTCCATGGAAGTCAGTTTGCAACTGAAGCTGTGAAAATTTGTAGCTGAAACAACTGAATCAGGTAGAGCATTCCAGACTTTGACAACCCTATTACAAAAGTCATATTTTTTACAGTTCAGTTTGGAACGATATACATTAAGTTTGAAGCGGTTGTTGGCACATGTATTATTGCAATTAAAACAAAAAAAGGTCATTTACAGGTAAAACATTGTTGCGTATAAATTTATATACAATATCTAGTTCTGACTGCAAGTGGCACAGTTCCTGTATCTGAAAGCATTGCTAAAAAAATCCTGGACCTGAAGGCTTTGCTGATGCTTTATCCACCTTTAGTTTTAATTATTGCAAAGCATTATATATAGGCCTGCCATTGAGAATATATACATATATTTTGGTTCAAGTATTTGTGGGATAAATTCTCTGTAGGATAGATTCTCTGTGGGATAAATTCTCTGTAGTGGATCTCATTCTTCAGAGAGTTAAGAAAGTGGACACATATGGCAATGAAATGGAACAGCTGGCTGTGTATTGATATTTCAGATTCCAGAAAGAAATGGCAAACTGAAGATGGCACTTTGGAATCCTTCCTAGATAAGGACAACAAGTGCTCCAGATATCTGCCGTTCACCAGGAGATTGCAAGATAGTGGTTTCTGGTGGGTTTAGAAGTCTGGGAGATGAGGAAATAACCATCTTGGTCAAACCATGATTGGATCTTTGAAAAAATACTTCTTTTTATACTTCATTTTTTAATCGATTTCAGAAATTTCTTGCTACCTGCTCTTTAGCTATTAGGAATTTTTGGATTGGCAAGTTTTATAGCACTTGGTGATTTTCCTTCAATCTTTAGTGAAATAATTTTAAAATAAATTTAAAGGATTTACTTTTTTCCTGGAATAAACATCAAAAGAGTGATTTAAACTTTGATTTTAGAAAGTTACAAACAGACCTAGGTTTGGATAAATTTGAAATAAAATTTTGCAATTAATAGTAAATAATTCTTCACATGGGAAAATGCTTTTGTTTTGAATTTTTTTTTTAATATAAGGTTGTTTGGTCCTAGAGAAAACTACAAGGAACTAAAGATTACCAGTAAAAGAGAAGAATATTCAAACTCAATTTACAAATACAGAATGAAGTAAAACATTTTAACATTTGACATTTTGAAGGTTATTTCTGAACAATGGACACCAGTTAATTGAGTGCCTGTCTCTATAGATAAACTGTGTTTAAAAGACATGATGGAGGAGGAACAGGTTTTATTTGAAAAGGCTGAGATTGATTTGAAAATGGATTTAAAAGTGACAGGCTACAAGAATGACATGGAAAAAGATGTTCCATTGGACATACAAAAGAAACCAGCTGATGTCTTAATAATTAAAAGGGTTATAACAAACCAAGATAATGATCTTAATAATTTTTCTATATTGGATTTGCAAAAGAAGTTTGTTAAAGCTTTGAAGAATTTTGAGCAACTACAATAAGAAATGAAAAGAAATCAAGTTTTAGGAGATTTCAAGGGACTAGTCATTAAGACTATTAAAAGTTATAAAGTTGGTTTATTTGATCAAGGTTAAAACATGTTCTTATCTCTGTTAAAATGGATTTTTGTTGATATTGGGATTAAAAGGACAAGATTTAATGAAATTTAATGGATTTGTTTATAGATCAGAATATGGAATATTCTGGAATATGGGAAGATTTTAAGAGAAGGTGATATGTTACTAAAAGTGTTCGTACACCTGATAAAGGGGAAAGTAACTTATTTATGTATTTATTTTTTCTTTGCTATATTCTTATTTTTCTTTATTTTCTTTTTTCTTTTCTGCACTATTATTATTTTATTTGGTCAGGTTTTATTGTTGTAAAATTTAATTCTATAATAGAATTATTATTTAAAAAAGACTATGTTCAGCTGAGCCTAAGTACCAAATAGCATCGGTAAAAATGTTTGGTCTGTAATCTGTATTTGAACCCCACTCCAGGGCAAATATTAACATGAGGATTTCCTGCCAATTCCAATTTTACGAACAGCAAATAATGTGATGTCTTCCCTTCTACATCCCAAAGGAAAGCAGTGTAACTTAGAGCATGTCTTACACATCACAATTAGGAGCAAGAATATGCACCATGACTGTAAGAAGCTCTGACATCTGCCTTCTATTTGGCAACGCCTGCCGATCTCATTAGATCTCATACTTTGAATGTTTGCACTTGTGCAAAAGCTGTCCAAAGAAAATTAAATCTTTGTCACTAATATCCACTCATGGCATTGACAGAGACTACATGACGGTATTGATGCTAGCCTGAAGTACAAGAATAGACTACTGCAAAAATGTTTATGTTAGCTAAACTAGCATAATCTGGTATGTCAGGGTGTTAAATGAAAACCAGAGTTTCCTTGTGTGCAGTTTGATGCTTGAGCATTCACCAGTTTGGTGCCTTTCAAATATGTTGAACCCAATTTTCAGCATCGTTCAGTTTACACCTTTTCAACTAGTTTGATTTTTCCTCTACTTTTTTGTATTATTGAACTTTTATATTTGATGTCTGGAGGAGCATGTTTTTTGTGAGTGAGAAATCTCAGAATTATGCTAACTTTTCTATCTGTAGGTGTGACCATTACTTTTTCTTTTCCTGAGATTCTCATGCACATATTTGCAGCTGTGAATGACAATGCATCCTCTTTATGGCACAGTATTAAGTGGAAGGATGATGTAGGCTGGAATATACTGATTTCCATGGCCATGCTATAAATCAGAAATAGGCAGCCTATACTCCTGCAAGTCAATCCCCTTTTTGTATCTCCCTCATGGAAATTTAATTTAATAACAACATTTCTATACCGCCCCCTCTCCCGAAGGACTCGGGGTGGTGCACAGCCATTTAAAAAACACAAAATATAACAATTAATATACAGTTAAAAATAAATTAAATTAAGTGGCCAATTAAAATCAAATTTTGGAATATTAAAAATAACAATTTAAAATTCCAGCCAATAAATCCAATTTAAAAACCAATTCAAAACCTCCCCAACCGATAGTACTAGGCCAGACTGGCTTGTTGAAACAAAAAGGTTTTTAGTGCACGCCGGAAGGTCCGTAGATCCGTGATGGTCCGGATCTTCGGGGGCAGTTCGTTCCAGAGGGAGGGTGCCCCCGCAGAGTAGGCTCTAACCCTTGGGGCTGCCAGACAACATCGTCCTGGCAATGGAACCCCAAGGAGGCCCACCCTGTGGGAACGTACGGGTCGGTGGGAGGCTGACGATGGCAACATGCGGTCCCGTAAGTACCCGGGTCCCAAGCCATGGAGCACTTTAAAGGTGAGAACCAACACCTTGAATCACACCCAGAAGGCCACAAATAAACACTAGTTCCATAACTATAGATTTTAATGCTTTAATATTGGAAGCACCCAGAGTAGTTTGCTATGAGATCAACAGCAAATAAATTCAAATAAATAAATGAATAAACAACATTTATTTTTAAAAAATCTTATTGCACTGGTTTATTTCAGATTTATTGAGAATGAATATTTCTTTTAACTAAAAATGAGAATAAAACAAAAGCAAAAAGTAAAAAAGCAAAATGAGTGAAAAAGTACATGATGTTTTTATATAATGAATGGAATTTGTCTTGGGGCAAAGCAATTTTTATAATTTGTCTAGAATGGGGGCGTCAAACTCAATTTCATTTCATTTCAATTTCATTCATCAGGGTTGTTGTTCTGTCCTAGGCCTTTCAAGACACGAGAGCAGACTTGACTGTCCGCAAAACTATTTATTATATAAACCAAGACCTGGCTGTTAGTCCAGACTGCTATCAGGATTGGCACAAGGCCCGAGAATGACTCACAAATACAGGAACAGAGTTTTTCCGAAAAACTATATGAACAAATGTTGTTCTCTGCTAACTCCCCTTCCCTTTCACTCCTCTTTTAATCTTTTGGGGAGGAGCCAATCACTGGCCACCTGTATTATGCCTTCTTCTCCTGTCCTGCTTCCTGAGCTGCTCTCTCATCCTAGCAGCTCTGCACATGCATACATCAGGGACAGTTTCCACCTGTTTCTCTTCACTGCTCTTTGACTTGGAAGGCAACTGATAGCTGACAGACATCCCTGGCCTCAGCTCTGTCTCTGACCACCCCTCAGAGCTTTCCTCAGACTCCAAGACAGGCTCATGTTGTTCCTCACTGTCAGAGTCTGCTAACAGCACAGCTGGCTGCTGTTGAGCCACAACAGTTGTGATTGACCTGTGAGGGCTAGGGTGTGGGTGTGGGCATGGCTGTGGTGGGCATGATCGGGTGTGTGTGGCCATGGTGGGGCTGACACGGGACTGCACCTCCACACACATGGTTTTATAAACTTATAAAAATAGGTGTACATCTAAGCACCATTTTATAACCTTCTGAATCAAGGATGGACTCTTGCAGCAGTCTGGGGGACAAAACGAGGTGTGGGGGACCATCTGGATGGTCTCCTGGAGCACTGTGGAGGTGCTGTTTTGGGCCTGGAAGGCCTCCTGGAATACTCTGGAGGCCCCATTTTGGGCCTGGATGGCCTCTTGCAGCACGTTGGTAGCCAAAACGGGTTGCAGAGGCCACCGGTACAGCCCCCCCCCGTGCCCCATTTTTGTTAACAGAGGCACTGTGGGCTGGTCCTTTGCTATTTCCAGGCTAGCCCCATGGGCCAGATCTAAGCACCCGCAGGCCTTGACGCCCCTAGTCTAGAATGAACTTGTGGAGATAGACTTACTTTCTGATATCTAAGAGGCTTTTAAGAAAAGGCCTCCCCCCCCCCAGATTATGGAATCTATTCCCGTGGGTTTGTATTTTATGTCTACTTTTTCTGCATTTATAGTAGCAGCCAAATCATATATTTTCTTACCTGACTTTTTGATTATTTTTAATTTTTATTTGTTTTTATTTATTGTATTTAATTTTGGTACTTTGAAACTGCTAGTAATTCTCAGGTGTTCATTTTAAGCAGAAAAATATATAAAAATAGGTAAATAAATAAAACACATGAAAAGGAAAACAAACCACTCAAAGGAAATAATAAAACACTACCAAAAGCATATTGAGTTCGTTGAGACACAGTACTTCAAGGCTACCTAGTCATTCCAGCAGCTCACATGAAGATCTTTCTCCTTACACCTGGTACTGAGTTTTTGTTCAATTATAATGGCTAAAATGTATTGAGAAATCTGTCTTTTCTATGAATATCATTGTTATTCAGGAAAGAGGAGAGGAAAATTATTTTCTACCAGCTTTCTATGTAGCTTGTCTTTCTATTTGTACTTCTTTGCCAAGTGTTCATGGTTATTTAAAAGTACTACACTTTTCATATTTCACTTAAACACATGAAATATGCTGATTTTCTCTGAAGTCCACTATACACATTTGAAACTCTCCTTGATACCACAATATCCATGAATTATGAACACATGTTTATTTCTGCTTCAATAACTCAGATGTTTTCTTTGCTCTCATTCTGGCATCAGGAGTGGCATAATGTGTCCTCACTTTCTGCTTCATGGTTGTTTGTATCCCCCCTTCACTTTCCAGTGCTCCCTTTGAACCTGTTTAATTCACTGAGAATTATAATTGGTTGTTTCTACTCCATTGCTTTGATGCTGTTCCCTTCTTCCTCCTGCTTGAAAATGACCCATGAACTGCTGCTGGTGTGAAGTATGAACCTCCCAATACACAAATTTCTTTGCTTTACTTTTCTTCTGAATTCTGAAGTTCAATTTAATTTCAAGCATCGTTACTATGCCCACTTTAGTAAGACATATGCTTAATTTTATTGATGGGTAAGATTCTCCTGAACTAATATCTAGAACTAATATTCTCCTGAACTAATATCTAGATTTCTTTGGTGATCAATTAATCAGTGGCCAGAAGATTTAGAGGGATGAGGTAAGGTAGTTAAGTTTTGAGGAGCTTCATAAATTTATCTGGTGCAAAGGATGGCAATACATCCCAAAGGCCCCACTCGACAGTCTTCCTTTATTGGGCAGAGTATTATGTGGATTAGTTTCAAGTACATAAATTTACTTCACATGAGTTTACAATGGGACCTATGGGTTGCTACTGGTTTCAATATGTATATTATAATTTACAATAAAATGTTCAGAAATCAGAATTCATTTGAAAGAGAACCTTCCCCTCTTCAGTAGAATGTAATAAAAAAGAAAGTACTCTCTCTACATAGTAAAATAGCACAAATAATTTGCTATAATAACAATAATAACTCATAGCATTAAGTCTAATCCCAAACCAATATAAGCAATATGCATATTATATTACTCAAATGTACACAGCCATGGAGTTCTAAAAGCAAGTGATATATTTATAAATGTGTTCCTTTTTGTGTGTCCCCCCCTAGACTTGGTGTGTCTTGTTCCACAAGACTACTTCTTGTCCTTTTTGAGTGTGGTTGACATGTATCATTATGAAGATATGCATGCAGGGAGTCTGGTATTCCTTCTGGCAGTGTTTATACCCTTAGCAGCTTCAGAGGCATGACTCTCCTAGAGACTTTTATCTTAATTTAGGAGCCATGTAGAAACTCAAAGTTGAAAACAGACTTGCTCAGACACACTATTTCTTCCAATAGATGGGTCGGAACTCTTAAGAAGAACTCTAAGGAACAAATCATAAGTCTTTTTGGTCAATAAGTGTAAGCTGAGATGTCACCAAAACTAATCAACCAAGAAGGCTTATGATTTGTTCTCTTCAAGTTCCTTATGCCTGATCCAACTAGAGAGGTCTGTTTAATTTTCTTTTTCTAATCAATTTGTTGACAGGTTGTGCTGACAAGAAACGACATTCCAAACTGAAAACAAATCACTGGGTATCTTTCAAGAGCTTGTATTAAAAGAAAAAGTGGGAAAATATGGGTCTTTTAACAAATAATGTAAAATTTTCTGAAAATTGTTCCCTGTGCATTTTCAGGGTGGCATGCTCATTTATTTCCTATGCACTTATCGTTGTATAAAAAAAAGGTTGTGCCTGGTGGAACATTTGGAATATGACAATACTCCAATGATTAAACTGTTGTATATTAATTCACTAATGTCTCTACTGACACGTAGCACCTGTGCCAGTTCTCAGGCATGACTTTTTCCAGTTTTGCTTGAAGATATTCAAGAGTAAACCTGGCAATCTTCAAAACACAAAACATTATTCTTTTTGACAGAAATGATGCTTGGATGCAAATGATTCTCTTCCTTCTAAACTGTTTCCAAGCAGAAAGTGACCAGAGGTTTGAAAGCAAAGTTTCAGACAATTGGAGGACCACCACTCCATTACTACTAGATGGTATTTTAAGTTGGTTTATAGTTCCACCTGAAAGATTGTTTTTAATCCTGCCTCAAGTTAGTATTTATAGCCTTGTCCTTTTAAAGTATCATGAGGAATTTAATACATTATCTGTACAGATTCCTTAGGTTTCATTATGTTTCTGGTGAAACTAAGTCAGGCTATCAAACCTATAACCTTATTGAATTCTGGATTTAAATGTGGGGTATCAGTGGGGATGGGACAGAAAAACATTAGGAGGAGGATAAAATGCTTTCAAGTTCATTAACATTTTATTTTTAAACATGTCAAAGTTAATGAAACAGGAGATAGCTAGTTTAGCAGCCATATTCCATTACATTTTGCAAAAGCCTAAATTGTGTAATTTCAAATTAATATATAGAACCTCAATGACATAAACTATATCAGTGTCTAGCTAATAAAATGTGAAAGCATATTAGCTGACAACAAAGCTTTATGAGTAATTAGGAAAGAGATAAAATTTTATTTTACCTTTAAATTAAGAATGTAGCAGCTGCATGAATGCTACAGGGTAGGGAGTTCCAACAAGAAGAAGCCAAGTGCGGGGACTTAGATAGCCCAGGGCCCTGAAAATACGATATGCATCCTTTTTGCTTCAGGTCACATATTGAAATCTATCTCATATTTGTAATGGCTAGAAGCCATAATCATTTGGATTTAATAACCTTTGTGGTTTCAGTCTAATTTTTAGCATACAAGTTTCTATTGCGTTTTTTTAAAAAAAGAGCTGTCACAAGCCATTGACAGCAGAATTTGGCTATTGGAAAAAAGAGATCATTCATACTTTAAAGCCAGTTAAGAAACATTTCTGAAACTATTAAATTACAGTTGAAATTAAAACTGTGTCCAAAAAATGTAATATGTTGTTTAACATGAAATGCACAAAGCAAGGCTTTAATAGTGGCACAGCGACTGATGACTTCCTTCTACCGGTCAACAATAGAAAACATCTTCACATATTGTGTCACAGTATGGTACGCTGGACTAACAACTGCAGACAAGAAGGCACTACAGAGGGTAATGAGCACAGCACAAAAAATCATGGGCTGTCCCATAACCCCACTGGAGAAAATAACCAGGTCCCACTGTCTTAACAGAGTGAGAAAAATCCTCAGGGATGACTCTCACCCAGGACAGCACTTCTTCATACTTTTACCATCAGGCAAGCGATACAGAAGCATAGCCAACTGGACAAATAGGCTGAAAAATAGCTTCTATCCATGGGGCATCCAACTTCTAAATGCAATATGTACATACCATGGAAAAATGTGTGTGTGTGTCTGTATGTCTGTCTGTGGAAATGTGCCTAGCCTGTGTATTTCCTGGGGTTAGGTATTTGCTATAAGTCTGGAGATATATTCTGTATTTGAATGTATTCTGTGTTTCTGTACTTTGGGTGATTGTACTGATGGAGGCTCATTCAATTTCGCTGCACACATTTGCATTGACAATAAAGAATTGAATTGAATAGTACTATATGTACACTATAATATATTTAGCAGTATCTGTGATATCAACATGGTAAGGCAGCATATGAACTTCTGCATGCATTAGAAATTTTCCATGGAAACATTAGCTTATTAAAAATTTCTGACACATTCAGAAGGTCATATATTGCCTTACCACACTCATAATACATATATTACTATATGCATTATTCTAATCATTTCTAGCTGAGATAGGTGGCACATAAATCTAATAAATAAATACAATAAATAAAATATTGGTCACATATATGTAGATAGTACATTTATTCATAATTTCCTTCCATGGATATGATATTGTTTGTGTACTTACGTTGTATTAGGAATATTTTAAAATCTATTTTAAGTCAAAATCAGTTATTACAGAGTTGTCATCATGCACATTCAGATTACTTGTTTATTTATCAAATAAATGGCTATCTCCCTTGCAGATGTTTATAAATAACATATTAAACATAAAACATTATATACAATTTAAATTGCCCAAGGAGCCTTGGAAGCTTTTTTGCTTATTTGTTACATGTCTAGACTGCCTTTTCAACAGTGAACTCAGCACAGTGTGTAAGATTCTCCTTCCTGTTTACTCACTTACTTAATTTTATTTATTGATTTAAAATATGTTACCCTGCCTTTCTGCTCAAGAAAGATCCAAGGTGGTATGTAAAACATCGTCTGTGCGGGCCGCAAGTGCACTTGCAATGGGCCGCCTGTGGCCCCCGAGCCACATATTTGACATGCCTGCTTTAGTGTATATGATTTGATTATGTCCTTTAATAAACTTTAACATTAGAGTGGCATAGTCTTGGAAGCAACTTAAAGATGTCAACTTACTGCTAAACATTATCACCCAAATTTAGAAAGTTATTTATTATAAGCAGCTTTGGATGTACCTTTGGATATAGCTTTGTACCTGGAAAATTACATACTCCTAGAAGGATAGTTCTGATGGCTAAATGAAATTTGCCATTCTCTCAATTAATTTTACACTGATAGAAAGGAAAGAGTGGCAATTCTGTGTGGTCTAGGTGCAACTCATTAAAAATGATGTAAGTTTTTGGAAGTACTGTAAATTTATGTGTATCTTTAGAAGAAAGAGCACATGAAAAAGCATGTGAATTTTCTTTAAAGAAAAAGAATTGATGATCTGTTTGATTTAAGATGGGAAAGAGAGTTATAGTCCAGCAGTTGTTTATTGCTAATTCAGTCTAAATGAGTACATTTCAGTCTTTCTGTTGCTTCTACTGGTTTTATAAATTGGGATGTGGCAGTTAGCTTAATTCAGTGCCATTCTGTGTGTTTTAAAAGAAATTTTGGATGCTGCTAGCAACAGCTACCCATTCATCACCAACACTGCCATTTTTTAAAGTACTCTGCCTTTTCTGAATGATGAGTCACAGCTGCTGCTAAAGGATACAGATAACATGGATGGTTGGCTAACGTTGCTATTCCACCTGCTCTTCATAACTGGCAGCAGTAAGATGCAAACTGAAATACAAGATAGCTCTCCCAGTGCTTTTTATAATTCCTCAACCACACTGGCAATTGGATAGTACTATTTCTGAGCATTTGTCTAGCATCTTTGGGAACAGCACTTTATCTGCATCAAAAGTAGTCTGAATGACAGATTGCAACTATATCACAATGGCTCAGAATGAAGCAGGAAAGGACTCTTAGGAGAACTCCATCATGCTTCAGCCGGTGACTTTTCATGCATTTGCAATGTGTTGGCTATACTACTTTTGGACATATATTGATCACTTTTCTAGAAGGGTGTTAGATACATGCTTAAGCAAACATATCCATTTTGCTTTTGCAAAAAGGCAGTAGTTTTCTATTCAGAAATGGCTCCAATAATAGGTCAATAGCATGGAAAACTTGTGATCAGGTAAACTGAAAATCTCAGCTACCCATTCATGGTCATTTACGTTCACCAAGTTTGTCTGAGATTCTAGGATGCAATGGTCATGTCTCCCTCTGTTTCTTGGCCGACAGAGCAGCATTGTCCAAAGACATTTTTTGTGGTCTTATGCCAATGCTGCAAGGAATGCTATTGTCTTCCCACCGATGTACTACCAAAAGAACTATCTACTTGGGTTTGCCTGCTTTTGAACTGTTAAGTGGGCACAAGTTTGGAACAGGAGCTCATCCCATTGCATAGCATTCGATTCTTGAACCCAGGCTTTCAGCTTTTCAGTTGACAAGCTAAGTGTCTTTAACTACTAAGCCATCACTCATACATGTCTCTATCTGTATATTTGTATCTCTATCTGTAGATTTGTATCTGTATCATCTCTCTCTCTCCCCCCCTTCTCCCCCTCCCCCTCTCCATTATCTATC
>JAEANM010016608.1:0-13217 GCA_017656035.1 Myanophis thanlyinensis
TGATTGATTGATTGATTGATTGATTTATATACCGCCCCCTTTCCCTAGGGACTCAGGACGGTGCACAGCCAATAAAAACAAGTACAACAAACGGTTAAAAACCTATTAAAAGAATTAAATAAGGCAGTCTAAATTAAAACATTATCATTATGATTAAAAATTTCAATTAAAATCAGTCAAAATAACAATTAAAAATATGAACAATTAATTTAAGTTAAATTAATTCAGTTTAAAATAGAATTAAATTTTGAATTGAAACCCCAGGTATCAGGCCAGGCCAGCTAGTTGAAATAAATAATTTTTTCTTCTTTGAAGACATTTCGCTTCTCATCCTTCAAATGATGTGGGAGTAGGAACGGGTTTTCAAAAATTGCAGACTACATTTGCACCACTCAGGTGACCCTCAGGACACAGGTAAACCTCCAAGTGGCCTCGAGGACTCTTTAAAAAGGAGGCAAATGACCAGCTGTCTGCAAGGCGTATAAATCCTTCCATTCGCCACCATCCAATCGGAGCTGAAGAAGCTTCTTGGATGAGAAGGGAAACCTCTTCAAGGAAGAAAAACCCAGAAGGTCCAGTTGCCTCCTGAAAAAGCACCCTTAGGACTAAGGGGCAGATTTTGCTAAGAGAGGTTGGCTGGTCCAACATCACCTGGGGCAGGCAAGTCCCCCGAGGGCCACATTGTCACAGCTGAGTTATGATGAGGGCCGCACTCTCTTCAATGCTGCATGTAATTGAAGTCATTTAATAAAAAGTACTAGAGAGTATTTTTCTTACTTCTAAATAGAAATAAGCAATGGTTTTGCCACGTTCAAGAATGTAAAGCAGGCATGTCAAATTCAGAGTCCCCCAAGGGCCACATTGTCACATTTGAGTTATGATGAGGGCTGCACTCTCTTCAATTGGGCCGCAGTGGCTGGGCTCGCTTTTGGAAGCTCGGAGGGCGACCCATCTTGCTGTTGGGACAGCGGGACAGCAGCGGCGGCGAGGGTCAGGTTACAAGCACCCACCTTGCCCAACTGGCTCCTCTGACCAGGCTAAGGAGGAGTTGCTGTCGCTCCAGGGGAAATGCCTCGTTTCTCTTGCAATTTGACCGGGGAGCCTCGGAATCTTTTTTGCTTATTTGTTACACGTCTAGACTGCCTTGTCAACAGTGAACTCAGGACAGTGTGTAGGGTTCTCCTTCCTGTTTACTCAATTTTATTTATTGATTTAAAATATTTTACCCCATCTTTCTGCTCAAGAAGGATCCAAGGTGGCATGTAAAACATTGTCTGTGCAGGCCACAGGTACACATGCAATGGGTCGCATGTTTGACATGCCTGATGTAAAGTAATGAAGTACAGTTAGTTAGTTCCACAAAAGAAAAAAAACTTCCATTCACTGTTGTGCAAAAATACTGCCATTCCCATTTTTCTGTAAAACATCGTCTGTGCGGGCCGCAGGTGCACTTGCAATGGGCCACATGCAGCCCTTGGGCCGCATGTTTGACATCCCTCATTTAGGGAGCTCTTGTGGCTGGGGGTGGGGCTTGAACCCAGATTCTTCAGTCTTAAATCCAGTACTTCCACCATTAATCCCTTGGTCTCACCCCCCCCCCCCTTGTGGAGTCTTTGGCTACCCTAATCCCTCCTGGCCTGTCTTCTAGCTTCCTTCCATCCTCTTAATTTTCTTTCTCTTTCCCTTCCATACCTAGCATTGACCTGGTGACGCTGCTTCAGAATCCTGGCGGAGACCCGGAGGCCCCCTCCTTCGACGCTGCTCAGCAGCCAGGCTTCGGCCAGGCTCTCGTCTTCACCAATTCCCAGCACAACCCTCCAACGACCTCGGGAACAAGCAACCCAAGCACTGTGAACGCTTACTCTGCACAAAGCCTGGTAAAAGTCCCTCCTTTGGGTGACTTGGAACCAAGATCGGTCAAAAGATCTGGGGAAAAAAACCCCAAAATGGGATGGCTTTGAACTGCGACGGGAACTTCTTGTTTGTCGTATTTTCGCAAAGGATAACAGAGGGCGTCGGCCTTGGTGTTCTCTGAGCTGGGTGGTTCTCTTGCAGACGTTTCATTACCAAATGGGGCAACGTCATCGGGGCGCTATGCATGCTGTGTAGCTGGTAATAAAATGTCTGCAAGAAAACCCAAAAGTGCTTTTTTCAAGAGGCACCTGCACTTTCTGGTTTTTCTTTGAAGGCGTTTCGCTTCTGATCCAAGAAGCTTCTTCAGCTCTGACTGGATGGTGGGGAATGGAAGGATTGATGCGCCTTGCAGACAGACAGCGGGTCACTTGCATTCTCAGGGTCATCTTGAGTAGTGCAAGCTGCCTTTCAGCAGTTCCAAGGAGGCGCCACGCTCATTTGCACCACTCAGGTGACCCTGAGGACAGATAAACCTCCAAGTGGCCTCAACGACCCTCTGTCTGCAAGGAGTATAAATCCTTCCCTTCCCTGCCATCCAGTCAGAGCTGAAGAAGCTTCTTGGATCAGAAGTGAAACGTCTTCAAAGAAAAAGCAGAAAGTCCAGTTGCCTCTTGGAAAAATAAAATCACCTTTGGGACAACCATGACCTGGATGATGGAGAATCTCCACAGAAGTCTGTAAGAAAACCATTAAGCTCAGAGAGCACCAAGGATCCCACAGTCCTCCTCCTCCACCACCCCCTCCTTCACTCTGACAACCCTTCTCCCTTCTAGCGCTGATGATGTTTCCTAGTTGGGTCAGGAAACATCTGCAAGAAAACAGCCAAGCTCAGAGAGCACCCAGGACCCCACAGTTCAACCCTGAGCTACCAATCTTCCTTTCCATTCCTTTATACCTGCAGCCTTCCAGGGAGGCTGTGCTACAGGTTACTGGCTCCTTCCAGTTGGAAGCTGGAGTGATCTACTTAATTCTTGTGGAGGGCACAGATCACACCCTGTACGTAGTAATCATTACTACAAATTTACCCTGTTGGTGAGGTGTCCAATAGTTTCAGGCTGGAAGACTGTGATGTGGACTTCTTGCCAATTACATATATGACTGTTTTATGTGGAAATCAACTGTTCCTGGCCCTCTAGGTTTAATAAGTACATTTTATGTTGTTTAATTCATGCCTGCTCCTTATAATATAAAATGCATGAATACATTACTAGGACTAAGGGGAAATGTCCGGACAGTGAGAAGCAATTAATCAGTGGAAAGACTTGCCTCCAGAAGCTGTGGGTGCTTCAACACTAGAGGTTTTTAAGAAGAGATTTGTCTGAAATGGTACAAGGTTCTCCTGTTTGAACAGAGGGTTGGACTAGAAGACCTCCAAGGTCCCTTCCAACTCTGTTATTCTGTATTCTGTAGTATCTTAATACGGGCAGTGTGGGAGTTATTCAGTGTGTCATGTTTGCTACTTTCCTTTGTCCTAGTCTTCGGTGCTCAGTTCTGGATTCAGAGAACTTAGCTCTTCAAAGTTAGCCAACTCTACTGGTTCTCAGGTTTTGGAGCCGTTGAAATCTCCAGGTTTGGGCCAGTTCGCCTCACAGGGTCCTCTCAGAACAGCCTCTCCAGTGTCCACAACTCCAACCTCATCCTGGGATGTCAAATCTTCGACTTCGCAGCCTTCAATCCTCAGCCATTTTGGTAAGTCAAGAGAACACCCTTGTTCCCCTCCCCGCAAATCATCTTCACACACACACACACACAGAGTGTCATATATTTGGTTTAAATGCTATGTAACATTGTTCGATGAAACATTCCTTTGGGGGGTTTTCAGCTCCTACGGTGTGTTGTTGTTGTTAAAAAGAGCTGTGGTGGCGCAGTGGTTAGAATGCCGTATTGCAGGCTGACTCTGCCCACAGCCAGGAGTTCGATCCTGACCGGCTCAAGGGTGACTCAGCCTTCTGTCCTTCCGAGGTCGGCAAACTGAGGACCCAGATTGTTGAGGGCAAGAGGCTGACTCTGTAAACTGCTTAGAGAGGGCTGTGAAGCACTGGAGTGGTGCATAGGTCTTAAGTACAAGTGCTATTGCAATGATAGATAGATGTATGTATGTATGGATGGATGGAAAGAAAGAAAGAAAGAAGGTCTAGGCATGTTCAGGTTTTTTCCCATGTAAGATCTTAGAAAAGACCCAAACACGCCTAGACCTACATACCTGTACCTGTGAAAATCTACGAAGACAGACAGACAGATAGATATAGAGCCATGGTGGTGCAGAGGATAGAATACAGTACTGCAGGCTAACTCTGCCAACTGCCAGGGGTTCAATCCTCACCGACTCAGCCTTCCGTCCTTCCGAGGTCGGTAAAATGAGGACCCAGATTGTTGGGGGCAACAGGCTAAATCTGTAAACCCCTTAGCACAGAGTTCCCCAATCTTTTAGGGTTGTATCCCTGGGGCAGGGGGGAAAAGAGGGGATGGGGGAGAGGCAGGCGCATATGCACGTGCTTGAGAGCCCGCAGCATTTGTGATGACGCTCACACAAGTGGGGCCGCAACTGTCCGCAATGAGGCTTGCACGAAGGGGAGCACAAGCGTGTGCAGATGAGCGCGCACCAGCTGGCCACTCAACGCAGCCCGCTGGTGATTAGGCCAGAGCCCGGTAGCGGGCTGACGCCCACAGGTTGGGGACTTCTGGCTTAGAGCTGTAAAGCACTCTGAAGGGGTATATAAGTCTAAGCGCAATTGCTATTATTAAATTTATATCTCACCTATTTTGCCATGGGGCTATTCTAGGTCTTTTTCTGCTTTAATTATCACTATTAGTTATTGTATGTGGCTAATTCACACACGGGTGACTCTGAGTGGCTTAGCACATTTTTAAAAAACCGAAGATCGATCATCTGACTAAGGCAAAGGTGGGAATGGCAGCCCTTTTATGACTTGTGGACTCAGTTCCCAGAATTCCTCAATCAATCAGAATGGAGCTGGAAGGGACCTTGGAGGTCTTCTAGTCCAGCCCACCGCTCTAGCAGGGGAGCTTATACAATTTCAGACAAGTGACTCTTCAGTCTTGTCTTAAAAATCTCCAGTGATGAAGCACCCACAATTTCTAGAGGCTTCCAGTGGTTAATTGTTCTCAGTGACAGTAACATAGTTGGAAGGGAGCTTGGAGGTCTTCTAGTCCAACCCCTGTCCAAGGCATGAGACCTTATACCATCCTGGACAAATGGCTCTTCATTCTTTTCTTGAAAACCTGGCCAACCACAACTTCTGGAAGCAAGCTGACCCACTGGTTAATTGTCCTCACTGTTAGGAAGTTTGAGCAAGAGTTGAGGTTAACAGGCCTAAGCTAAGCAGACCTAAACTTTTTTTAAAAAAATAAACTTTATTGAACCAACATCACAGGCAAACAAAGAAAAAATTGTCAATAAAACCATTTACATTTACATAATATCACTAACTATATTTTCCTCTTGGTTCAATTCTTCCGACAGTACATATATAACATTTCTTATTCATCTCCAATTCCATATTAGTAATATTCTAATACAAATACTCACTTATTTCTTTCGTTACTTATCCATTTATACCATTTTCCCCAAATTTCATAATACTTGGAGCCTTCCTCATCTTTTAATGCCATAGTAAATCTGTCCATTTCAGCACAATCCAAGATTTTTTGGATTATTAGTCCTTCTGTCAGTACAAAGTTGCTTTTCCAGCATTGCGCCAGAGCGATCCTCGCTGCTGTAATCACGTGTATAATGAAATATCTGGTCTCTTTTGTATATATCTCTTTAATAATGCCTAGAAGAAATAATTCTCAAGCAGACCTAAACTACTGGACCCGGAGGTCTCCAAACTTGACAACTTGACAACTTCTGGACTTCAATTCCCAGAATTCACCAAATGGCTCAGGAATTCTGGGAGTTGAAGTTCACAAGTCATGAAAGGGCCATCGTTCCCCATCCGTGCTCTCAGGTGTTGCTCAGGTGAGGTTTGATGACAGTTTTCCACGTTTCTTCCCACCCACCTCCACCCCCCACTAATCCTGTCCAGACTTCAAATCCCAACCTGAGCCGTCCCCGGTCCTGAGTCAACTGACCCAACGGCAGCAACAACCGCCAGCCCCATCGGCGGCGGCTGCCCCACCGCCCGGACTGGAATATTTCGCCTCACAGAAAGCCCGGGAGCCCTTGCCGGTGGACAGCTGTGTGGCCGGCAGCAAAACCGCTCCGCTCTCCAGCCTATCTCCAGAAAATCAAGGGGTGCCAGCCCACCAAACGCAGCAGAAGCAGATCAAGCCTTCAAAGCGGAGAACACCCCCAGTTTCAAAAGTGAGTCATTTTGCAGCGGTTCAAGAGATAAGATGGGGAATTTCTGGTAAATGGCCGATCTGGATGCAAATGAAGACAGCCTGTGTCAAGTCTGCCATCTTCTGCATTCAAAATGCAAGGGGGAGATTGAGGAGGTACAGGAGAGGGAATAAGAGGGTTGCAGGAACCAGTGATATCAGTCTGGAACAGACTGGCCGATCAAGGACAGGCTGTGAGAATGGAATGTGGAACTGCAAACAGGTGCCAAACCTCAAAGGTGTTTCCAAAACATCTAATTCAAATATTATTGGGCAATGATGGACAGGTCGGGGGCGGGGGGAAACAGGGAAGAGGGAAAAATGCAAGAATATTCTTGTGCGAGAATATTCATATCCAGCTTTGCTTACACGGTAACCGCCTGGCTTTAGTAGAAGTAAATCTTTCATTTCACAAAGGGAGTCGAGGGTCTTTCTTTCCTAACGGCTCGTGTCAAGACAAGCCTGTCCCATTTTATTGGACCATCTGAGGAGTCATGTGATCCCCCTTTGTGATGGGGGAAATCCAGATTTACTGAACAACCAGGTTTCATCAATTTAACAACAGCAGTGGTTCGCTTAACAAATATGGCGAGAAACGTCGCAAAATGGGGCAAAACTCACTTTAACAAACGTCTCACTTAGCAACATAACTTTGGGCCTCGATTGTGGTTGAATGTTGAGGACTCCCTGTACTGTTATTCACTTGACTTTTAGTAAACTGTACCTTTGTCAACAAATGGAGTTAAGGATCATTTTTACTTAGAGTAGCGGCCTCCAACCCTTCGGGCACCAGGGACCCGTTCTGTAGAGAAAGGTTTTTCCCCGGGGACCAGAGGGAATGTGGTTTTGCATCCTGCCTGCATACCACGGATGAGGCTTTGCTTGCTTGAGCGGCCTGGTTCCTGGCATGCCACGGACCACTGCCTGTGTTCTGGGCCCCCTGACTTAGAAGACCAGGTCTGAGGCAGTTCTGACAGATCCTTTCCAATGACAGGTGATAAATGCATTAAACTGGAAATGCTCCTTTTCCTAGCTGGCATTCCTGGTTACAATCTTCTCTGTCTCTTTTCAGATCCCTTCCTCTGCGGTGGAGATGCCTGGATCGACTGACGTTTCGGGCCTAAACGTACAATTTGGAGCCCTTGAATTCGGGCTGGAACCTGCAGTCTCGGAGTTCGGACCTGCTTCAAGCTACGAAAGCAGCCCAGCACCCAATAATATCCTGTACACCAAGCCTGTAAAGTAAGTGGATTTGGGGGTCTAGGGACACACTGGGGTGGGGGAGCAAGGAAAGGCTGGTGGGCCTGGTCCGTGTCATCATTACAATTGACACGCGACGCAACAGCAGGCACAAATGAGGCCGTTGGAGCAGCGGTGGTGTTAGGAATGCGTCTCCTGGGCTCTGACGCAGAGCTCGTTTGAAATGAGATGATTTGAGAAGCAGGAACGTTAAGGTCGAAGCTTCCCTCTGACCTAAAAAATCAGGGTACCGGAAAGGTTCAGAATTTTGGAAGAATTGGGTGCATCCCATTCCATTTCTTCTTGGATGATGCTGGATTCAGACATGACTTACATAAACTGACAGGTTGGGAAGAAGGAAGCGGGAGTGGAAAACAGTTTCCTAACACTGATGATGTTACCTAGTTGGGTAATCAGATGTCTGCAAGGAAACCATCAAGTTTAGGGAGCACCACAGTTGTCCTCTTCCTGCTCTTCCTCCTCCCTGTAAACCCCATTCCCTTCTAGCACTGATAATATTACCTAGTTGGGTCATGAAATGTCTGCAAGAAAACCAAGCTCAGAGAGCATCAATGACCCCCACAGTCCTCCTCCTCCTCCTCCATCATCATCCCACTCCCTTCATCACTCCCTGATGATATTCCCTAACTGGGTAATGAAACATCTGCAAGAAAACCACTAAGCTCAGAGAGCCCCAAGCACCCTCACACTTCAACTCTGAGCAGCTACAGATATTCTCTTCTATTGTCACTACTCCGATTCACTATCTGAAAAAGGCAAAACCGGTCAACACATTTCCTGAAATGTTAGAATATCCAGGCACCACAGTAGTAATCCCTCTGCCTCAATGCTTTCGATTGGACTCTTGAGACAGAATATTAAACTGCAGACCTCATGGCTGAACCCCTTTTTCAGATTTTCATGCTTTTTTCTCTAACCTCTTTTCTGACCAAGCATTTCAGGGGACTCTGAAGCGCATATCACCTTCTACACGCACATTTTTCTTCTTTGTCTCAATTGATGTACATAACCGCCCCTCTCACAACCAACTTAAACGCCACCGGGGCTGCTGAGGACACCCCAAACCAACAGCGTGGGCCAAATCCTTCCCTTCCTTGCCTGGGAAAGCAGCCAGGTCTTCTAATGTTTTCCAAAAGGTGAATAGAGTTGTGGTTAAACTCGAGGCAGGGGAAGAACAATCCTCTTAATCCTGTTATTTGCCTTATTATGCGTCTAGCTTTTGTTGTGCTTTTTCACTTCCTGGATCCCCACAGTTCAAAATGCGTTTTTCAGAGGTTGAAGCTCATGCAGTCCTGGGTTGTATAAACAGAGGCATAGAATCAAAATTAGCTGAAGTATTACTACAGCTTCATAAAGCCTTAGTAAGGTCACACCTGGCCTTGAATAAATAAACTGCTGGATTTCCTTGAAACCTTCACTTTGCTTCACCTCTGCCAGGACTTGAACTTCTCATAAGGCCACCTGGTCTTTTAAAAGTGGTGGAAATCTTTATCGAATATTCCTTTTCTCCCTGATCACGTACGGGTAGTCCTCAGCCTACAACCACAACCGAGCCCCACATTTCGGTTGCTAAGCGAAACATTTGCAAAGTCAGTTTTGCCCCCGTTGGGCAGCCTTTCTGTTCGCGGCTGTTCAATGAACCGCAGCAGGTGCTAAAAGTTAGCAACACGGTCGTTAAGCGAATCCGGCTTCCCCGTGCGCTTTGCATGTCAGAAGGTCGCAAAAGAGGATCAGGTCACACACACACACACACACACACACAAGGGGACGCTGCAACCATCCTAAATATGAACCGATTGACGAGCGTCTGAATTTTAATCGCATGGACGCTGCGTTATCCGGTGTGACAAATGTTTTATCAGTCCCCTTTTTTCAGTGCTGTTGTCACTTCAGAGGGTCACCAAATTGTTGTAAGACGAGGACTTCTTGTATCCCCTTTTAGCATAGCTGGTGAGCTGCCTAGTGAATCCTGAATAAAGCCCTAACCAAGACAATACGTGGTTTTTACCTTTTCCAGTGAACCTCTGAATACCTCTTTGCCAATGTCCAATACAGTGCAGGAGTCTGCCTACGTCACCCCTGTCGTCACATCCAGCCTGACCTGCTCTGTCCAGAGCACTAGCACGGCCTCCTCCTCCTCCTCCTCTTCCTCCTCCTCCTCCTCGTCTTACGACCAGGCCTCTGTGCATAACAGGGTGACATACCAAAGTTCGGTGCCTCCGTCAGAACCTGCCTCGGTGGCTGTCATGGTAAGTATGCTCAGGGGGAAAGAGATCACCTTTGGTGGACTTCTTAAGACGGGGGTGCTCATTGGCATCAGATGAACTTCGTGCCCAACTGTGTTCCTTTATATTTGCTTTTATTTAGATGTGTTTAATGGCCTTTCATGGGGCCAAACTCTGTTAAGCAGCTCACAAGCAACAACACACAATGTGAAAAAATCCCGTTATTTATTTTTTTATTTAGTGCCTAGTGAGAACCTAATCGTAAATATATGTATACACAAGAATATATGCAAAAACACAGTCATACAACAAAATTACCAGTGTTTGAAAAAATAAAAGGTACAGTCATCAATGAGAACACACTGTGGGGTCCTTGGTGCTCTCTGAGCTTTGTTGTTCTGTTCCAGACATTTCAAAACCCAACTAGGGAACAGCATCAGTGCTAGAAGGGAGAGGGGTTTATTCTCTTGATACAAAAGCGGTTTGCCCTCTCAATGTTGGTGGGAGTGTTCTTGGTGGTTCCTTTATTTAGCTGGTGCTTAAGGTTTGATTGTTTGTCTGAGGTGGTAGTTAGTTCTTTGATTGGGGTCTTGTAGTCAACACTACAGTATAAACAGAGAACAACAACCCCCCTCCCTTCTAGCACTGATGATGTTACCTAGTTGGGTAATGAAATGTCTGCAAGAAAACAATCAAGCTCAGCGAGCACCCAGGACCCCACAGTTCAACCCTGAACTAAAAATATAGTCTTCTAATTATAATATTACAGTCATAAAACCAGGATGCCTTCTATCATCAAGTAACAAGAATCACCCCAAATTCAAATACCCCTTTTTTATCTAAATGGTGAGAAAAATTCCATATTTTATACCCCTGCAATTCATTTTTAATCCTTTCCTTCTTATAGGACAGTCCTGGAGTTACCACCATAATGGGGCCTGCCCCTTATGGCCGTAAATTGTGTAAGCTTTCAAGATATATTAAGCCTTCCCTCTTCCCCCCCCCCCATGATGGTTAAGCTAATGATGGTTAAACTGCAGTCCTGAAGTCAATCCATATTCACTAGGATAGTTTCTCCAAGAAAACCCCCCAAAATAAATGCTGGTTTATTGCATCTAACTCCCACCTTCCCAACTACCCTTAACTATCTTTCTAACCCCTCACCCTCCCTTCCTATCTTAACTTACCTGCGGTTGCGTAAGCATTTCACTGCATATCGTATACCATGTATGACTGTGTATGTGACCAATACATTTGAAATTGAAATTGAATATCGAGCAAAAGAATGCTTAAAGGTAAATGCTCAACCATCATAAAACACACTTACATTTCAGGTGCTCATGAATGTGGTACCCTGACCATCATAACTTCAAATATCAAGGTCATAAGTAACACACACACACACACAGAAATCCATAGTAACGTTGCTAAGTGACAAGTTGTAACTCGAGGACATTAGCTAAAGTCACTAAATGTTTTGAAAAGGAATGATACTGAACACATGAAGATCATCTGATGCACTTCGTATTGTTGCTTTTAATGTTGGGTTAAAAAAAACCCCGTTGTTAATTTCTTTCTTTCACTTTCAGAACGGACACAACGGTGTTCGGATGCAGCCAGCTCTTGATAGTAAGTAGATGAAATCGCTCTGCACTTGAAAGTTTTCAGCGACTTCTGCATGTCATCCATACCTCTGTGTGTGTGTGTGTGTGTGTGTTTCCCTTCCCCCCCTATTTTGGCAAGCAGGTGGGCTGATTCACTTTCCAAATCTGTCCCCACCCCCAATAGGTTACAGTTCAGTGTCTCCATTTAATGACTTATTCATCAACCCCTCGTTGCATTACTTCCAAAAAAAAATATATGAAAAGCTCATTGTGAAGACTGCCCCGTTGCAGGCTAGAAGCTGACTTTTCCCAGGGTGGTTGAATTTGATACGTGGCATTTTTACTTCTTTCCCATTTAGTATAAAATAGCATTTCTCAACTTTTTGGCCACTTTAAGATGCACGGATTTCATCTCCCAGAATTCTCCAGCCAGCTATGCTATGCTGGCTGGAGGATTCTGGGAGTTGAAGTCCACGCATCCAAGGTTGAGAAACACTGGTCTTAAAATGCTTTCGTAGCAAAATAAAAACCAAAACAAAGTAGGCCCCCTATTTTTCCTTTTCCACACCTCTCCCAGCCGTAGCTCTTCTGTAACCCTAAATATTGGATTTTTTCCCCCCTGCCAATTTCTCCTGCTGAATTGCATGCCTCAGAAATCCGTTTTAATACTCCAGAAATGAGCAGTCAGTTTTCAATCTGTTACAGGAAGTCCTTGGTTTTTGCAACCATTCGTTTAATGACCATTGCAATCGCACGGAAACAAGTGACTTACGACTGGTCGTGCATTTTACAACCATTGCTCCCATGGTCACTTGACCGAAAGTTGGGCGCTGGGCACGTGGTTCACTTAACTGCAGTGATTTGCTTAGTAACCGTGGCAAATTTTTTTTAAAAAAGTTATAAAATCAGGTGCAATTTCCTTAACGATCTTCTTGCTCAGCACAACAAAAATCCTAGTCCCACTTGTGGTTATAAGCTGAGAACTACCTGTATCACCTTAAAATATATTTTGATGGCAGTTGTGTCATTCATAAAATCAATAATAGTGATGGTGTCTATGGAAATTCATAAAATCAATGATAGTGATGGTGTCTATGGAGATTCATACAATCAGTAATAGTGATGGTGTCTGTGGAGATTCTCAGTCATCCAGGTCAAGGTTGTCCCAAAGCTGCCTTTTTTCAAAAAATAAGAAAAGGCCACCTGGACTTTTGTTTTTTTCTTGAAGACATTTCACTTCTCATCCAAGAAGCTTCTTCAGTTCTGACTGAGTGGTGGGGAACGGAAGGATTTGTATTCCTTGCAGTCATCTGGTGCTTAACACCTTTGGAACAATAGTGATGGTGGGATAGACTTGTCTTGTATCTGTATCCACAATATTTCAGCTGGACAACTTTTAATTGCAGAGAAGCCTCACTGCCGTCATTCTCTTTTGCATCCACCCGGAAGCGGATGGAGTAGGTAGCTGAAAGGGCACCTGAACTCTGAGAGAAGGAACTGCTACCATGGCAGAAATGCAAATTCTTAAAAAAAAACCCGAAAGAAAAGATATGAAAAGATGAAATTTTTTATTATGCTGGTTAAATATTTATATTTGGAGATACATTTGTATACATGATTTGATTAATATGTGATGTCATGTAAAAACAGAAGAAATTTTTTAAAAAATTGATTAAAAAAAAAACGCCAAGTCCTTATTGGCACAAATGATTGGATATATTTCCATTTTTCTCTCCTCCCTCCTCTCTCGCCCAAACAAAATCCACTGCCACAATTCAGTTCAATTCAATCCTTTTATTGTCAATGCACAACATGTGTGCAGCGAAATTGAGTGAGCCTCCATTGGTACAATCACACAAAGCACAGAAAC
>JAEANM010016609.1:0-13217 GCA_017656035.1 Myanophis thanlyinensis
ACAGGAGTAGAAGTTTCGGAGCACTGCTGTGGGCAGTCTGAAGTCTTTCAGTCATCTGAGGTGGTATAGGCGTTGTCAGGCCTTTCTCACTACGGTGTCAATGTGTTGGGTTATATATATGTATATATATTGTGTGTGTGTGTTTGTCCATGCTGGAGAACCAAAAATAGGACTTCCTTATTAGTTAACCCTAAATATAAAATAGCAGTAGTTCTGCTCAAATGTGTGATCATGATATTATGATATGGTGATGTCTTTTGTTTTATTTTATTTTTCCTTTTGGTAAAAGTTATGCTTTTTTTCCTATGTGTTTCTCTTATAAACATAGCATCCTGAATATGTTTTGGGACCAAATCTACTATTTTTGGAATTATAACTGAAGTACATCTAGAAGACTCTAAATCAGAGAAGCCTGCCTATTTCTTTAAATTAGTAATGGCTTGTTTCCTTTTGAAGACAACAAATATAAAGGTAATTCAATTCTTTCATTTCACTTTCAACTTTGAACTTATATAGTTTAATCAATTGGTCAGTGGGGCCAAAATGTGAAATGCTTATCTGACCTGCGTTAGTCATAAGACTTTTTCCAACTGAAAAGAAAAATTAGTCACTTGAAATAATGGTTGTCAAATGCCATAATGCAATTGCCTTTATGACTTCTTTGCAATCAGCAAAATCATTAATACTGCATAAGTAATTTCCCACTCAAACAAACATCCTTGTCTATCTTCAAATACATAGAAAAATCCACTAAATATACCCACATAAGTAATAATTCTTTAAATATTCTGATATAAATGTTTAATCAAAGTATCTGAAAGACACCTAGCCTAATAAAGATTATAAAAATATAACACAAGTTAAAATAATTGCAAAAGAAATTTAGTTTTCAAGACTATCAGGTAAATATTTTTTTCATTCTAAATTGTCAGCCTGCTCTTTTTATAGGTCAGTTTGGGAAAATTGCTCTGGCCATTAGAAATCCTTCACCTCTGTGGGGTCTGCAAAATCGTAAGATTGCTAAGTCCACAGAGAAACTAAGAGCCATGGTCCTTGTTTAATTAAGTCATTGTCAAATGTAATTTGTATGCCAATACGCAAGTTAAGACACAGAAATAAATAAGACACCCCAGCATGGAACTCCAAACTAAAGTTTGGTCCTGTCTAAATCATACATCCATTGTTCCACAGAGTCTTCCCTTTAACATAGAACTATGTCTGGTTAAATATTTTGCCTAAGATGCTTTCACGGCATCCCTTTCCCATGCCAATAATAATTGTAGAAATTCCTGCATTGGGACATCTTTGCAGTGGTGACTCATGCAGTCATTACCCTGTAATTAGATTACTGAAATGTACTTTTCAGGGTGCAATTGGGTTGGTGATGGGTTCAAAATGACTGCCCCAACTGCATAAGGTAGGGGAGTAGGCTATTTGCTGAAGCGATTGCACTGATTATAGAGATAATTCAACGTACTGGAATTGAAGTTTTTTACAAGGCTTGGAACCCATGCACTTGCAGGATTCTATCTTTTCAACAGAATCAGTCCACAGTGGCATTCAACTTGAGAAGGACTCCTCCATCCAAAGTGTGTGTGTGGGGGGGGGGGGCGGCTGATGGCATGTTTTCTTGGTAGAGCCCACCCCATATTGGGCAAGATTTTGCTGGGGAGGCCCCACCATACTTCCATTTTGCAAATCTGTTAATATTATCCCATTAAAATGGCTTTTTAAAAAAAAATAAAATCAGGGACTACATTTGTAATGGTTAGCACACTTATGATGGTTTAATTTTTCCTCTGTGTTGTAATAAATCATAAAATAGACATGAATCAAGATAAAGATAATGTTGGATATACCCCAAATTCATATATTTTTATTTTCTGGAAAGCAACTTTTAGGAGCATCCCACGGGCATCTGGATCTTCACTGTGAGAAATGATATTATGGACTAAAATTCAGCACAACCTAGGCTCTCTCATGCCTCTGAGTCCACATGTCCAGAAACAAGTAGTAACATTAGCAAAGTTAATTACTGTAAATGTTGTCCTGAAATTTTCAAAAAATAAAAATTCAAAACCAAATAAGGTTTTAAATTTGAGGATCAAATTTTCAAATACTGTATGCACAATGCTTTATTATCCTTTACAAGAATATTTTCTGTAGGAGACAGGAACAAATCTGAGCTTAATACAAGTTTCACTTGAAAAGGCAATTGCGGTACAGTTTTTAAATAATGAGTTTGATCTGCAATTATAAAGGGCCTGTGTATAATTACTTTCTATAAACAACTGCCTAAGAGAAGAGCTATTTAAAGTTGTACATCAACTTAGCATTTATCTTGACAAGGTTGTATTTTGATTCTGACATGCAGATTGACAATGTTATGGCATTTTGAATGTTCCAGCCACGTTAATGATGTGCTCCTATTTACAAATGCTATTCTTTCAGTAACAGACACTGACTCATAACAAAGCAAGGAAACAAAATCTGGTAGTTTTCTGTATCCTGTAACTTGACTGGTTCATCAAGCTTGCTTTATGTGGATATATATTTTGGATCCAATGTATGGCATTTTATGGAATGCATCAAAATTATTTTGAGAAAGGCTTTCAAGGGAAATACAAAAGCATATACATTTGGAATAAATAACATAATTAACCTCTAGTTACAACCTTCACATTTCTGTGAATAGCAAGAAATTTGGGGATTAGTTTCCTTTTGGGGAAAAAATATAAATGTCATGTTAAATTTTATAATGCTTGCTTTATTTTTAAATCCATAGTGAAAAACTTTTTATACATGTAAAGCTCTCGACAGAGGAATGAATGTACCTTCCACATTTTCTTTCTTGTTTTATCATTATTTTTCTTCCTTTCTTAAACTGTATTCCTTCCTATGCACATAGTCAGGTCCAAAGCAAGGGAATAGGAAACAATCAAACTTGTTAACCCTCCTTTACAATTCCACCTCATATAGCAGTGGTATCAAACTGGTGGCCCACAGGCTGGATGTATCACATGCAGGCCATACCCAGCCCACATCAGTGAATGAGAAAAAAGTCACAAAACATCTCATGACAGCAATGTGATGCAGCGAGTTTGACACGCGTGTCATATAGGGTGTACAACTTCTGTTGATACAAATGCTTTGCATAGCATATTGAATCCCAGAATGCCAATTTGGGTGGGACATGGGACATTTGTAACATTCAAACAGTGTTTCACTCATTAAAACATCTCCCAAATCCCCAAAAGGATAAGAAAACAGTAAAATGTTTCTTCCCATTCTGGGTGGTTCTGGGGCTCAAAATATATTTTTGGGCTGCCTGTGGTTCATTAATTTTGCACCCTGTCGAACAGACATCAACATTTCATTTCATATATTTTGTGTTTCTGAAATATTACAGTTGGGTTCATGCAAAACTTGGATAATGTCTTGCCCTTTTCTGTAATATGAGAATTTGGCAACTGGAGCAATTTCAGTGGAAAAGGAAAGCAACCAAAGCATCTCCATGGACTCTACACAGAAGAGAGGAAGAAATATTTGTTTTTAATCGTACTGAGGTATAAAGAGCCCCTTCAACGTTCTATAATATGAATGAGCTCTACAGTACCTACTGATTCTCAATAAATGTCATCTCCTCATTTTATCAAAGATGAAGCACCTACATTTTCTGTCATTTTTGCAGGTAACTGAATAGAAAAAAACCCACAAAACCACAAAAGCATTTTTAAATTCATAATTGTCTAAGCTTTACACCCATCATGACATTGTAATTTATTTACATTAACAGAATAACAGAATTGGAAGGGACTGTGAAAGTCTTCTAGTAGAACTTCCAGCTCAGGAAGGAAATCCTTTACATTTCAGACAAATGTTTGTCCAATTTATTTTTTAAAAATTTCCAGTGTTGGAGCATTCACAACTGGAGGTAAGTTGTCCGACTGATTAATTGTTCTAACTGTCAGGAAATTTCTCCTTACTTCTGGGGGGGGGGGGTTCTCTCTTCCACCCATTGCTTCTTATTCTGCCTTCAGGTACTTTGGAGAATAGGTTGACTCCTCTTCTTTGTGGCAACTCCTGAGATATTGAAACATTGCTATAATGCCACCCTAGTCCTTCTTTTCATTAAACTAGACATACCCAATTTCAGCAACTTATCTTTATGTTTTAGCCTCCAGTCACCTAATTATCTTTGTTGCTCTTCTCTGTGCTCTTTATAGAGCAGACATGGGCAAACTACAGCCCGTGGGAAACACCCGGCCAGTTGGGCTTTTTAATCCGGCCCGCTGAACTAGTTCTGGGGCAGACTGGGGAGTTCCGCCCTCACTGACACTCAACACTGATCTGGCTTCCACGTCCCAGAGCTCTCCAGAAATGTCCCCCACGCACGAACAGCAAGCCCTCCCACCGCGCGCAGCCGTCTTTCCCTTGCAGAGTGCACGAGAGGGTTGCTCTTTGGGTGCTACTGCCTTGGTGATCGGCGCGTAGCATCATCTGATGCTGGGTGAGTGACCTACGCGAGGCTGGGGCTGTCAGGCCTACGGGCGCAGGATGATGACACGGAGTGGCTGCTCTCCCCGCTCCGCGCCCTTCCACACCTGCTGGGCCTCTCACCCACCGAAGAGGCCGCCGAGCCATCCGGAGAGTGCCACGGGGAGCCGCCCGGTGAAGCGGGACAGGCCGCTGATGCCCGCGTGTCTTTGCAGGTGTGGGATACTGAATGCAGCAGCCATGGAGAAGAAGGTAAGAGGATGGCGGGCGGGCGTGGCTCCACAGCGGCAACGCCGGCTCTTCTCCCGCCGCCCAGGTGCTGCTGATGGGGAAAAGCGTTTCCGGTAAGACGAGCATGTGCTCCACTTCGCCAACTAAATCCCGCGATGGTGCGCATGCTCGTCTTACCGGAAACGCTTTTCCCCATCAGCAGCACCTGGGTGGCGGGAGAAGAGCTGGCATTGCCGCTGCGGAGCCGTGCATGCCCACTGCCCCCCCTGCTCCTGCCCGCTGCCCTCTTACCTTCTTCTCCATGGCTGCTGCATTCGGTATCCCATGCCCTGCAAAGACACGCAGGGGAGGGGGGCTGCGGGATGGGGAGTAAGGGTGGGGGGGCTGCAGGATGGGGAGTAAGGGTGGGGGTGGGGGGCTGTGGGAGGGGGAGTAAGGGTGGGGGCGAGGGGGAGCCCGTCATTGTGGCCTGTGAGTCAAAAAGTTTGGCCCGCGAGTCAAAAAGTTTGCCCACACCTGTTCTAGACCATCGACCATTTATGATGAAAAGCAAACAATGAATGCTATTGAATCACAATCTGAGAATCACTGAAAAGCAGAAGCAGAGGAGGAGGAAGAGGTGGAGGAGGTGGCGGCAGCTACAGTAGGTTACCATGGTGAAAAAAGTACAATGAAAATAGATGTTTTTTAAAAGTATCAACTCAATTAGCAGTCATAGTCTGTGACCTTCTTCCAGTTTCTTTCTGGAAAAGCTATTCTGCACTCAGAACTCTGCTCTGTTTGGTGATCCTCAATCTTGATCCAATTGTTGTATCTCTTTCAAAAGCCAGATGTAATCAGAAAAGCTATATGACTTTTAACCTTATCTTCTCTTTTATCACCGTCTTACCTGCTGCAAAGCTTCCAGTACAGTTTGCCGATTCACCTTTAAGATATGTAGCTTAGATTCATACTTCATTCTCCTGTCGGGTACCACAGCCATCAAATTAAAACGGATGTCATGATATGGTTCCCTGTGAGAAATAACAGTGGGTATTAAACATCCCAACCCTAAGTAATTGTGGCAAAATCTTTTCTTCTATCACTCTCATGTCAACTTAACTATCACAGTCTGTAGCATATATAAATCCTGTAATATGCTAGATTTTCAATTCTCGTGAAAGCACATCAGAACTTTTCAGGGGATTTCTGTTCAGTAAACACCCAAAACACTTCATCACTCCTCTCTAATTTTCACATAAATCCAAAATGCATTGATCTGTTCATTCACCCTGCTGTAGCAAGTCCAATCCTCTCCATTATAACTCTCCTGGCTTTGTCTGTCCATTCCTCATCTTCTGCCCAGGGCCCTGGAAAAAGGAAATAAAAGAAAAGGCAAATATAGAAATACACAGAGCAAATGTCTCTAATAGATCAATTTATTAAAGTGACTTGCATACTGCACAGTAGGTTCTTCCTTGTTATCTGGCTATTGATCTGAGATATACACTGCTTTAAAGACAATTAATAAAAGAAAACTAAACCATGAAGGAAATTATTTCAACCTAACTCACACAATGAGTTACCAAACGAAAAACATATTTATACAAAATATATTTGCATAAAATACATAAAAATACAAATGTCTCCGTTCTTACACGATTTTAGCAATAATTCTATTGAAGTTAATCTGCATTTAAACTGTTTATTGTTTTTCTTTTAAACATTACTATCCACATTATGCTTCCCAGAGCAGAAAACTCAAATAAATAAATTCAAATTACAAAAAAACAAAATATTAATCTGCATTCTATCCTATGCTCTCTAATAACAATAGCAATAGCACTTAGACTTATATACCACTTTATAGTGCTTTCCAGCCCTCTCTAAGCAGTTTACAGAGTCAGCATCTTGCCCCCAACAATCTGGGTCCTCATTTTTCCCACCTTGGAAGGATGGAAGGCTGAGTTAACCTTGAGCCTGGTGGGATTTGAATTGGCAGACAGCAGAAGTACTGCTATACTGCAGTATTGCACTGTAACCACTGCACCACCAAAGCTAATGCTACGGATAAGGTCCGAAGAATTGTCATTTTTCCACACTAATGCAAATAAACCTTAATATATGTTACAGAACATTATATAAGAACATTATAATAATTGCAATTCACTTTCCTTCACCATCTAAACTATTCCATATCTATTTCCCCAAATCATTATGTTCATCAATTGGGACATTGCTATAGTTCTGTTGTAGGCAAAATGTTTCAAAACAAACTACCTCAAAGTCAAAATGTCGCATTCTGAATGCAAAATGGACAATTTTAGCAAATTCAAAAGTTTTGTAAGCTTAAAGCAACACTGCTATTAACTATAAAAGTCTTGTAAGGATCAAATTAGCCTATTTCGGGCTCAAATTGCCTCACACACTTATTTTTGAAATTCAAATGGTTAAAATCTTGGCATAACTTTATTATACTCCTGGTAGCAAACTACTGATGACCCCAATTTGATTCCAGAACAAAATGAGAGATGCAGCACTCCTTGTAAGCTAAACCTGGACAAAAGGGTTCCTTACCATGATCAATGGGGTAAACTTTTAGGCCATCCAGTTCAAAGAGCCGCCCTTTAATGGGAACATAGCTGACAAAATGAAAAGCCTCCATGGTCCGTACAGCACTAATTCCATTCTGTTTTTCTGGTAAGTGCCGGGGTTCTGGTCTGAATCAAAAAGACAAGAAATCTCTGTAGACATAGTTTATATTGTAGCAAACACATGTTCTGCCCTCATCCAACTTACCTAGCATGGCTGTTATGGGCCTTGGCCAGTTCTGGGGCATTCCCAATGGCATAGCCTTTGCTCTGGAAGGTTAGAAGAAAAAATAAAATGATGAGAAACTCTGACAGATCACATATATTGTATATATATGGCCTTATTTTTAGTAAATCTAAATAGATGCTCTAGTCCAATTGTCTTACTCTATTTTACAGACGGAACAAAAGCCTTCAAATCAACTTGAGTCATATAATGTGGCTGTGAGGACCACTGTCTCAGAGTTAAGTAAGGGTAATTTTAAAACAATTTTGTGTACACTTTTATTTACAGAAATTGAACCGAACCAATTCAATTCAATCTTTATTTGAATTGTGTCAATGCACAACATGTATGCAGTGAAATTGAATAAACCTCCATCGGTACAACCACTCAAAACGAAGAAACACAGAATACCTTCAAATAAAGACTACATCTCCAGACTTATAAACAAATCCCTAACCCCAGGAAATACCTGGGCTAGGCACACATTTCCACATATATAGATACAGATACAGATACACACACACACAATTATTCCACTGGTATGTACATATTGCATGTTGCACTGGCACTGTGAGTCTGCTGTATCAAGTCTAGTCGTGGTGTTATATGGCATTTAGAAGTCGGACGGCCCATGGATAGAAGCTGTTTTTCAGCCTATTTGTCCAGCTGGCTATGCTTCTATATCTCCTGCCTGATGGTAGAAATATGAAGAAATATGAAGTATGAAATTCTCTGCCATATCACTTACTCCAATATTATTTCTATTTCTCCAAGCACGTTAGCAGGTTCATTTCAGAATTCTGAACTTTAATGCAGCAAACTCTTCTTTTTCAAGAACAATACTGACAAAGTGAGGACTACAAAAAGGATTACTTAAAGCCAGCTTTCCCTAATTTGGTTCCCTTTCAATGTGCTGCAAGATCCAGAATTGCCACTCAGTAAGACACACAGACACACACCAACTTGTGCTCCCTTCATACCTCTGGACTAAAACCTTTGGTGAATTCTTTCATTCGGCTCAGCGTTGGCCCCAGATCCACACTGTTACAATTCAGGAGTACACTTAATAATGCATGTGTGGCACAAGAATTGGGAATCAGCTACAAAGCAAAAAAAATATGTAATTATAGCAATCCGGCAGAAGAGCCTATCTATACAAAAAACGCATGTACATTCTTGCTCTCTTGTGTATAGACTGTCCTTCTCGTGGTGCGCTCCAACCAATGTGATTTTGTCATGGCTAAACAGTCTACACATTCTGACTGCTGGACCTCACCAGGATCTCCCAGTAAGAAGCAGCAGAATGAGTACCAAAAATAAAAACAACAGCTAATGCTGTATTCTGTTAAGCCATAAAACAAGTAAATACTTCAAGGCCTCCAAAATGAGCTGTTTATTAATTTATAGAGTATTCTATCAATAAATTTTCTCCGAGTGGATATGGTAATAAAAATAAAACCAACAAAGTGTTAAAAATATTATATATAAATCAGAATGCATATTGCACATTATAAGGAAAAAAATCTTTAAATTCAATCGCCCAATTATAAAGTCTTCCCATTTCAGACAGTAAGACATTTAAGAGCATAAATGAAGCTGTATAGCAAAGTTTCTTTCTTCAGACCAGTTTACCTGGTGAGCAAAGAACATGTTGTTGACAATGTCATCATCAATCACTGATGTCTCATCTACCAAAGTAGAAACTTTCCGTCGGGACCGCCGTTCTTCAATCCATTTGAAAAGAAAGATAAATCCATAAACAGGTCTGAAAAGAACAATTTTGCAATATGTAATCCATCACTTTTGAAAGGATAATTCTCTATTCACAAACATATTCAATATTCAATAATTCTCTAGTCAATCATTAGTCTGAGAAATTTCTGGGATAGGCAAACTAATATATTTAGATAACTGAACTGCAACTTCTCTGTGCACAAAATGTTAGGCGAGGATTTTTAGAATTATAATATAAAACATTTTAGTTTGTTTTCTTTTGTTCAATTTAGGCACCAGCTAACCCCAAGACTGACTCTAGGTGACTGACTATAAAACAAGACAAAATAAGAAATGTAACAGGAAAAGATTATTGATGAATTTGGCCAACACTCACACATACAGATATATCCAACAGGGTCTCCAACTACCTTAGCCCAACACCTAGAAGAATAGCTACTGGTAGGTCTTTAACACTTTCCAAAATGCAATTGTGGGGGAGCCACATGGATCTCAGGGGAAATGATATTCCAAAGGGCAGGTGCTGAGAAAGAGAAGGCAGGTTTCCTGGGTCTGATAAATGTTTAATCAAAGGGATTCCAAACACACAAACCCTGTTGGCTCCTACAGCTGGACAGACATCACAGGAAATAGGCCCTATGCTATGTAGGGCTTTATAGTTTTGTTCCATAACTAGCACATTGGAAGAATTCTGATGAAAATGCAATCAATGGTGGACGAATATAAAAGGAATCTTAAAATATTTTTTTTGAGAATAACTTCAATAAGTGCACAGATATAAAAATATGTGGGGTGTCAATAAAGTTTGTATGCAAGGACAATGTATAAGCAGAACAATAAACTGAAAAAACAAAAGCAAGAAAAGATGCAGAATACTTTAAGGGATATAAGGACAAAAGGGGATAAACTAATGAGATCTTTGGGAAGGAAAAAAAAATACCTTAAAGCAAATTAAACTTCCACAGCGCTAACTTTCTATGATAGCGGTGAGAGGGATGGAAATAAAATTAAACTTTACTGAACAGAGGATTTTGAGCTAGCAAATAAATCAGATAAATGGCGGGCTTATCGACTGAAAAAGGAAGGGAAAGAAAATATTAAAATTACAAGACGGGAAGCTATGCTGACTGATAATGCAAGTATTCAGAGAAAATGTTATCAGTACAATGCAATGCTATGTAAAAGAGAAGAAATTTCATTGACAAGGACAGATGAATAAAGAAACAAAATCTACCAATATAACAGATAGACAGATGCAATTGATGAATGAACCAACAACAATAAAGGAAATATGCAATGCTATAAAGAAGATGAATAAAAGTTAGCGCTCCTAGTCCAGATGGAATATCACTGTCCTTTATTATTTTTGAAAGAAATGAACTGTTTTGGATAATGGAAAGATACCAGATAGTTGCACAGGGGCATACATAGCATGTATATTCAAATGGATCAACGGGGAGAGAACGTGGTTCAAAAGTTGGAAATTTACACTGTCTTACACTTTGAAAGAAAGCTTTTTAAAAATGATGTACAGTTGGAATGTAACACCAGATAAATTGTATAACATGTATAAAGGTATTTCTAATTGTGTTGGAAAAGTGAAAAACATATTGGAACATTTTATTATGCATGGTGGACATGAAAAAGTGAAAAGATACTGGATACAAATATATATGGTGATGCAGAGAGTTCTAAAAATGAACTTTCAGATGACACTGGAACTTTATTAGGACTTACAAATAATCAACTAGAAAAGGTTTATTGACAATTAGTTTTATATATGTAACTTTATATCCATAAAGATGGAAAAGAATAGAAACACCAATAATGGAGGAATGAATTGTGAAGATCACTGAGGTGTACAAATGGTTATACTGATTTCTTAAGGAGGGAACTAAAACTATTTTCATAAAAGTCTGGAAACTCTTCATGGAGTCTTTGCTGAAAATAGACGAAAATGAAGTGATGGTTTTGGGATTTACTGATTAAAAAAGGTCTGTTCACAGGAAAAAGGGAATCATGACATGCAACATGGGAAAGTTAAAGATGGTAATTGCTCTATTTGTATATGCTGCAAAGAAGATGGGGAGGTGCTTCTTTAGAAATCTTTTGTTTTTCGTTCCTTTTTTTATCCTTCACTTTTACTTTTATGCTTTCACAATTTCTTTATTTTTCTCCTTTTTTGTTTTTGTAGTGTTTAAAAATGTTTGTAAAATCTTCTTTTAATAAAAACTGTATAAAATGAATCACTGTCAAATTATTTATAATTAAAGTGCTATCTTACACTGAAGCACAAAAGATTAGAACATTTCTACACCTGTGTGACATCTTAAGCAACAACATGATTGATTTAAGCAATTTAATCTTAAAAATGAAATCTGGATGCAAGATAAGTGTGATTCCATTCCACCATTATAAGTTTTTAAAGCAAGTTTACTTTATAATGTCCCTTTTTTGCTATCAGTTCTATGTTGTTAGTCATTATATTCCAGCCTATTTCCAGAATATTTCTGACATTTATTTGACAGAAATGGAACGATTTCCAATACATTACAACATCTTGATCATTATTCATACATTTTGGACCATGTCATTATTTCAGAAGGATACTTTGCTTTTTTCTAGTCAGCGTAACAGCCAAAATCTTACCCTTGGCATTTGCTCTGTAGATCATAAATTTCTTCAACTTGCACTCCCTTAACACCTATATGAACATAAACTTTGAGTCAGTATACAAAGACAAAAAAGCAAGAACTGATTTATATACCACCATATGATTATACTCACCAAAATCCTCCACTAAGAGTGTGAAGAGCCCTGGAAAGGGGTGGGGGTGGGGGGGAGAGACCAGAGGAGAAATAAGTTATTATTTGGAAAACACTAGTTACAAAAATAGTTTGGGGCATATAATTCACTCTAATCAATCTATTGCAAATACCAATGCAAAATCAAGATTATAAATTTTACAGAACATCTTCCTAAAAACATTGAAATAAGCCCTGATTCATTTCCCATTGCAAAATCAAGGCCAGCTTGGTAAATTAACTATCTGGGATAAAACAACTCAATAAATATTTCAATTACTGAAAAAAATGCTAGCTCCCCCCCCCCCCCCAAATTTTATCACCTGGTCCTAATAAGCAGGTAATGCAAGCCCCACTTTCTTGTGAGCTACCTGGGATGAGGATTAAAAACCAGCCTTTTAAATGACAGACTTCAACATATAGCATATTCTCCACTTGGAGATGTAAACAGTATCTATCTATCCTATTAGAATTTCCAAAACTAGCCAAAGAAGTGGTATTTCAATGGGCATTTGGCCTGTAGAATAGCTTAATTTATTTATATTTATTATAAAATGTATTGTGCACCCATCTTATTATAAGGTAATGTATGAGGTCTTCTGACACAATACTTCACTGATATATTAATTATTTGTATTTATTTTGTTATTGCTTTTCCTTTTTATCTTTTTGTTATCCCCTCAGAGTCCATAAGGATTGGGCTGGGCTACAATTACTGTTAAATAAATACTGAAATTCTTTTACGAGTGCTATATAGTGGAGCAGGACACATCTTGTATCATGAGAGATGCAAGTCCTGTATCACCTAAGTCAGTGTCAAATTCGCCACCTCATGTTGCCGTCACGTGATGCTTCGTGACGTTTTTCCCATTCGTGGAGCTGGGGTGGGCATGACACATCTGGCGCATGGGCTACCAGTTTGACACCCCTGGGCTACATCAGTAAAGTTAATGCAACCACTTTGCTTCAGTTCATGTCAGGTGATGTGATAAAGAATCCTGATTTCAAAAACAACCTAAATATGCAGGGAAAAGGATGATGTATTCCCTAGAGTCAAGAAAACAGAAAGAGTTTCCCATACATTCGTCAGGAATAACACTTAATGATAGTCATGAGGTACAAATAAGCAGTTGGTAAAGATTTCTGAGATTCGAT